>LIEC01001082.1:2681-46237 GCA_001925005.1 Drosera capensis | reverse complement strand
TTCATTATTAAGATGTCAAGAAAATTGATTCATGATGTGTTATGTCATTTGAAGATGTTATTGGTATTTCTTTTTCATAGTATTGTAATCCTGGATACCATTGAAATGGGCATATTGTGGGCCACGAACATATTTTGGGCCGTGGACGTATTTTGGGCTATGGGAATATTTTTGGCCGTTGTAATCCTGAATCAAACTCTCTACTTTTAAGGATATAGGCACACTTCATGATATGATTGACACATTTGGATAGGCAAGTCTTGTCAAAAAAATTTTGGTTGTGGAATTAAGATCTTATTGGATTTTATGAAGACTTTAACAGACCAACATGATAAATGAGGCGTACACATATAGGTCCTATGTGGATTTGATTATCATTTCCACTCGGTATAAATACGGAACGAAACATCATTCAACTTCATTAGAATTTCCAAAATCTCTCATTTCAACAAAAAAAAAAAGAAAAAGTCAAGAAGAAGGAAACAATGCTTACAGGACAATATTTAGTTGCTCTGTTGCTCATACTGGTTGTACCTCTTGTGCTCCTCGGTGTGGTAACTAGTCTCTTGGCCTCGTTCCTTGCAACACCTCATGAGAGAGATCTGGTGACAAAATATGTCATGCCACCCGTTATAATGATCTTAGCCCCTTTATGTCTGATCTTATTCCTTACTGGATAGAGCTTTGATTGTAAGAGGATGTCTAAGTGTTCTTAAAATAAATTGTATGCCACTTTTTCGCTTCGCTTATTTGCTATTGAGATGATTGGTTTCTAATGACTTGAATTCAATTTTGATACTGAACCTGTGCAAACTCTTGTTGAATTAATTTATTTTGCTCGAGGACGAACAAAAGCTAAGTGTAGGGGAATTGTTCGGGATCATTTTTACATGAATTTATCTTTATTTTACTTAGAAAGTTTTGGATAATTGAATGCAAAAGCTAAATATATGTGATTAATATGCACAAAATGAATTCATAATCTCAGATTTATCAAATTGATGAAATTTTTACAATATTCACAAAATAATAGATGTTTTTCTATTGAATGTTTCAGATATAAATTGTTGTGGTCCAAATACAAGATACAAAACAAAATCCAGCCCAACACCAAAAGCCCAACCCAAATCCGGGCCCAAACCTATTTTGAGGTGTAAAGCATTCAAGTCCAACCAACAAACCACAACGGACATATCGACGTAGCCAAGTTGCTAGACGCAGGCGTAGCCACCACCGCATTCACCCATCGCCATACAAGAATTGGTCGTCGTTCACACCACCACATAACTGCCATCCACCACCAATGCATAATAATCCAGCAGCGGAGATCATTCACAGTCAACAAAAATGGAGTCATGCCAAATCAATCCAACAAATTGGCACAGCCATGACAAAATGCATCCAACCAACCTCATCTCATTCAACATTCAACATTCAATCAAAGGAGAGGAGAAACAGAGGCAAAATCCAACTATAAAAAGGGAGGAAAAACGAAGGGCGATGCAACTAATCTAACACTTACATTATACTATAAATAGAAAAATATATAGAAATACATAGAGATAGATATATAGATACGAAAATACATAGTATTATACCGAAGCTGGTCGACGAGAGCCACCACGGAGACATGAGGCGAGGCGCGATTGTGAGAGTGTTGCGCAGCGATTGACGGCAGCTTTCGGGCATGGTTGCAGATGGCTGGCTCCCTGCAGCTGAAGCGCGGTGTGGGTGTTTGAAGATTTGAGGAGGAAGGCTTGGGAGGAAGCTTGGCTGCGGCTAGGGAAAGTGAAGGAAAAAGGGAGGAAGAATAAGGGGTTGGGCCCAAATTCCATTTGACACGGGCTGGGCTTGAAGCATGGCCCGATGCAAAGCCCAATCCAAAGAAGACCCAAAAAGCTTAGCCCATGTCCGGAACATTCTCCACACTTCTATAATTTTGTAGATAGGTTAGGGTTTGCTAGGGTTTGCTGGAGAAATCTAGAGACTTCTTAGAAACCCTAGGCTTGGAGGATTCTAGACACGGAGTCTAGAACTTTCCATGGTTGTGTATATAAGGAGGGCTTGGCTCATTTACCAAACCATTTTTCGGGAACTCAACATCCTCACGAGCATTGTAAACACGAGAGCCATATAAACACCCAAGTTCTCCAAACACAAGCGTGCCATTCTCATCTTTGTTAGCGTTCCCACTAGTCTTGAGCGATAGTCTCAAGGGTGAAACGCTGAACTTAGACACCAGGCGAGGGTGTCTAGGTGCCGCACGGTCTTGAAACAATTAAGCCCGTGACACATTGGTTCCAAAAGCCTAATAGCTCATTTAATTCGGCCAAGTTCATTCGGTCTAAAGCCTAATTTCGGTTCATTTTTCTTACACTTATTTATTTTGAATTTAGTTTATTGAATGTATGTTTTATTCTCCAAATATTGAAATCATGAACTAAATTTAAAAGGCTAAGGTAAAGGTTTGTTAAATTCATAAATATGCATTATTATTAAGTTGTGATTAATATAGCTAATGATTAAGTGGTTATTATGTTCTTAATGTTTTCATTAGATTGATCACCTTTTGAATGATATGTGTCATATAATTGAGAGCAAGAGGAGATATTATATGAATGCTCAATTCATAAACATGATGGATTAAATTGATATAGAAATATATAATTTTATACATGCAGCAGTTATAGACATAGATGTTACATTCCTATGTCGAAAACTAAAAGGATTTCACAAAACTTAATATATTAGCGTTTCTCTAAATTCATATTAGAAATAATATGGGTTGTTAAACAATAATAGCGTTAATATTGTTCGAGAGAAAATATTAATAGTTTCAGGAAATTCTGTTATTACATGGCAATATAAGTCATAACCACAATAATATTACATTGAAATGAATTTACAAACCTAAACCTTAGCCACTTTTCACTCATTATATCTAATATGTATTAATTAGACAATCACCACTCATTTCATTGTCTTGATAAAGCAAGGATAACATAATTTCAGTAATTGTTTACACAATTCTCGTGGGTTCGACAATCCTGTATTTATTTACCAATTATTACGCGAATAGTGCACTTGTTGTTTACCAGTTGAAAAATACATCGGTCACCCAAGAAATCCCACTACACTACAGTAAAGAGAATCCTTAGATATCTCAAAGGAACTCCAAACCATGGTGTATTGTATCTTAGGGAATCAGATTTTACACTAATAGGTTTTTCAGATGTAGACTCTGCAGGTTGTAGGGTTGACAGGAAAAACACACAAGTGGAGCTTGTCAATTCATTGGTGCAAGATTGATTTCCTGGTTCAGCAAAAAACAGACAACAGTAACAACCTCTACTATAGAAGCAGAATATATAGCTGCAAAAAGCTATGCTACACAAATACTATGGATGAGATCACAGCTTGCAGACTATGGTATGATATTCTTTGAAACCTTTATATTTTGTGACAACACGTCTGCAATGACAATTTCAGAAAATCCAGTTTTCCATTCAAGAACCAAGCATAATGATGCCAGATATCACTTTATCAGGGATCATGTGCAAAAAGGTCATATTAAATTGGAATATATTCCAAAAGAAAAACAAATTGCAGACATTTTTATAAAACCACTCGAAAAGAGTAAGTTTTTTTAATTTAGAGGAAAATTAGGTAAACTTGATTTAAAATAGTGAAACTGGCCAAAATGCTTTTCTGCTCTACTGCATATGTAGAATGCAGACTGACATTGTTTTATGAAGACTAGCATTATTGCTATACTGTTGGCTGCACAAGTGGAAGCAAATTAGAAATAATATTGCTTTACTGTATTTATTTTTGGAAAGTATATTAACTTTACAAATAGCATTCCTTAAATCAAGCAGTGGTCAAATTAATTGCCTCACACTGTGTAACGGTTAGAAAACACTGTTAACGGTCATAGTCTTCAAACGAGTATAAAAACTAAAATTTTTCAATTAGAAAAACACTTTACTCTCTCTCTCTCTCTCTCTCTCTCTCTAAGAACGCTCTCATTCTTTCTCTAAGTATTTGAGCGCTCTACTACACGAAATCGAAAACCCTAACTCTCTGAAATCTTTCGAACTCAATTTCTAAATTAAACAATTCTTTCAAATCTTTTGAAAAATGCACAACACACCTTCCAACATATCACAAAAGAGTCTTAAGTCATCCGAAGAACAAAAAAGCCTCATAAGAAAGATCGAATTGCAGACTGGAGTCGTGTTCTATTTTAGTACTATAAGAGAAGAATCAGACGAAGTGAAGGACATAGCTGACCTAATCCAAGAGGCTGGACTCAAGTACCTTTGTGAACAAACTAGCAGGATCTATGATAATAAAATTCTGGAATTCATTGAAAAGACGAAAGTTACAGACGACCTAGAACTGATGACATACACCTCTCCTACAAAGAAAGAGGGCATCATCATAAAACCAGAAGATCTTGCACAACTCTTCAATCTTTCGAATGAAGGCTCAAGAGTTATTCGACTAAACATTATAGCTACAGCAAGGCATGCGATGCTGAGCCAAGAAAGGTGGAATGAAGGCATAAGGACGATGAAGAAGTACTTGTTAAAGGAGCATAAGTTGCTTGCAGACATAGTCAAGAAAGTCATCCTTTCTACAGAATTCAACAAAGATCAGATTACAACTGATCAATAGGAGATCATGTGTACAATTCTAATAGGATATGAAGTCAACTAGGCAAATCTGCTCATGTATGAGATTGCCAAGGCTGTACAATCAAAGCAACCATTGTTCAAAAGGATAATAAGCATCCTTTTCAAACAAAAATTGTAACTAACCGACAAAGAAAGGAGGCCATGGACGGTGGCCAAGTAGATTGACGTCAAGAAGATAGGAAAATAGCCTATTGGATTGACAAAAAAAACTGGAGCATTGCCAACCATTGTCAAACTTGCAGACCACCCACCGAAGTCTGCAGAAGTGCAAACGAGAAGAAAGGCTATGTAGATGTCTACTGCAGATCAGCAACAAAGCAGATCAAGAAAGTACCGATAAGAAAAGCCCAGCCACCTAAGAAGAAGCAGCAAAGGGTGACAAGAAGAAAGCTAATTATGCAAGCCTTAGACGAGGAAACCATCTCAAATCACCCAGCTATAGAGCCAACTCTCATATAGGTGGAAGTACAATCTGATGAAGTGCAGACTCGACACATTGTTGAGCCCTCATCCTCAAGAATACCTCCTAAGGCATCATAATTAGTGGCACTCCATGATGCCAATGTGGCATTAAAGTTCTTGAAAGGTGGAGCAGACGAGAACCTTCGAAGCCTAATCCTGGAAACTAGCTTGTAAAGGGGTTGTCTTGTAAGTTAAAAACAAGAAGATAGTGAACTCACTTCTTGGGTTGACTAAACTGATCACCAAGGAAAGATTGGACTAACCTCTCGATTATCAGTTTATAACGAGTGTCTCAAGTAGTATAAACCCTATGTTCTTTATTTGCTTTTCATTGTTATGAGCTATTAGAATTTTTAGGAATTAATCAAAACAGCAAATAGAGATGAACTTTCAAAGTTTGAGTCTTTGCTGCAGACCACCTCAATAGTCTGCAAAGAAAATCAGTATATTGAAATTCATTATTCCGAAGCATTACACTAAAATTTTTAGAACAACCTATTCACCCCCTCCTTTAGGTTGTATCTGTGGATCTTACAACGTTGATCCTAACTGTTCATATCAGGGATTTCAACATGGAATGGATCTTGGTTGATAGCGGGTCATTCGTGAATGTCCTATGCTATACAACGAACATGGGAGTGAGTGACAAGGATCGGATGCCTTTCAACACACACAAATATATGTATCGGATCAATCTGTTGTAATTTTATTGGGACGAAAGGCGTATCTATTTTACTATTAGATGGTCTCGTCATCGAGTACCACTAGTAAGGTGTCATACCCTTTCGGACTGACACACCTTGCAGTGACAACGGATGTGATTTAACTATAAGAATGAATAAAATGACTAGCACTAATTGATAACTAAGAAAGAAAAAAGTAACTGATAGGTATGAAAGTCTCAATATAGCTTGCTGTGAGATTAGAGGAGAATGAATAGTCTCTCTTTTGAAACAATAATCTATTAATTTAAACTAAAATAATGACACGTGCGTTGCACGGGATGAATAAAGATAACATAAACAAATAGCATTAGACTTACCTATATTAATTAATGCATATTGAATATCATTGTTATTTTTTTTTATAAGATCTGTAAAAATTGTTTTATTATATTAAAAGACGATTTTATATATAAAATAGTTAGGATTTCTTATAATTATTTCTTTGCGAAACAATTTGCATATTATTTTTATTTTATCCAAATATTTTATGTTAAATTTGAGATATTAGCTTTTGATTATAATTATAGATATGATTGTTCAGTTTTTTTAACTTTTGATCAAATAGTTAAGTTAAATTTAATATCGTCAAAATATAATCTCGATCGTTCAATTCATAATTAAAGGTCATAAAATAATTGCATAAGATTATGTTAGTTTAAATAAAATAAAATTACTTGATTATCTATTAAAATTTTAAAATGACAATAAATACCCCGTCATACCATTTACCATCGAAATGAGTTTTCGTAATTTGTCGCGCTTAAAAACGACAGAGTAATACAATATCGATTAGGTTAGATTAGATAGCTAGGTGAAATTTAATATCGCTAATATTTAATCTCGATCGTTCATTTCATATCAAATGTCATAAATTAATTCGAAATGATTCTGTTAGTTTAAATAAAATTAAATAGCTTAATTATTCATTAAAAATTTTAAATGACAATAATCTCGTGTCATACCGTTTTTCATTGAAATGGTTTGTCGCTATTTGTCACGCTTAAAAACGACTAGATAATACGATATGTATTATATTAGATTGGATTAAATTTTATGAATATTTATTTAAATGAAACTATTAGAAATTAATTTTGCAAGTGATTTTTTAATTTTATATTATTCATTTTACAAATGTTTATTTAACATTAAATTATTGAATTATCATTTTGTATAAGATTTTTTAAATTTTTGATTCTTTTATAAATAGTTATTTAACTTAAAATTAATGGTGTTCCGCGTGATGTCATAACATACGGTCGGAAAGTTTTGAGTAATAATATATATAATTAAATTAGATAAATTTTATTTAACATTAAATTATTCAAATATTATTTGGTAAAATATTTTTTTAAATTTTTGATTCTTTTATAAATACTTATTTATAAATTCTTTTATAAAATATTTTACCGCCATAAGGCTTTGGATAATAGTGTGTGTATATATATAGATATTAGATTACCATGATGATATGTCATAATAGATAGGGAGAAAGGAAGATTATTGCTAGCAACATACAAATTATGTGTTATTAGATTCGCTTAACGATGTAGATTTTTTTTAAATTGTTTTTTGTTTTAAAATTCTTTAATTATTTAATCTTCATCATTCATTAATTTCTAACAACAGATTATACAAACATCATATTTTATTTTTCTTAATAGGTAAGTTTTTTATAATGACATATCAGTAACACATTAGAGAGAGAGATGAAACAAATCTAACCAACCTATATCAGATTTTCAATCAAACACCACACTGAACGACAGTGCAAAATCACCATTACTAAACATGTCTATAAATCAAGCACATCAGTGCATTGCTTCGTACCGTCAAACAATCCAATCTCTTTCCCTTTTGGTCTACAATCAACAGTCCTTTTTTTTAATTGGTGTGTTTCTACCAAAAACAATCACAATATTATTCAATCATGGATCTAAGATCTAGATGATGATAATGATCCTTATCAAAAAATTAAGTAAATAAAAAATGATGATAATGATGATGATGGGATCGTCTTATAAAAAAATAACCATATTTATAGATTTCATATGATAACTGTATTATGCATTGAATATGGGATTATGAGATTGAGGATTTATGTCTTGGATCCTGCATATTTATAGATTTTATATGATAAAAAGATAATTATATCTTCAGAAAATTCAACTAAAAATATAGGTAGGAACATATCTTACACATCAGAAAATAAAGCTATTGTATGTATATTTCATTATTTCCATAAATCTCCTTATTTTCTTAAAAACTTATATCTTTAAAATAATAACTAAAAATAATTGCAATCATTATTTTTTGGATCATCTGTATGGCTCTCTGAACTTCGACTGAGTTCTCATAAGTCGATCGTGCAGCTCGTCTTGTCTGTCGTCGAGGTCGCTTGCCTACCTCTCCCTCTCTCTTCATTTTATCAAAGTTCAGCCCCTAATTTCTCGGCTGGATTGCGTTGAATGATTGTCTTTTACAACTCGTATTGCTTCCAGATTGCTTCTCGGATTAACCCTTTGAACTTGCCAACTCGAGAGTGCTTTTAGCGAATTTTAAACTTCAGAAATACCAACCGTCTCCCTCCTCGTTTGATTCAATGGATCTTGGGGAATGGCTCAAATCCATCCTTGGGAACATACACAGTCATAATGATTACTACTCCCCTTTTTATGATAATAGATTGTCATTATTGATTTCCTATGATGTTATTGTTTAGACGCTCGAGGTTGGACACGTGGTTACATCTAGAACCTTGATTCAAATTTCAATCGAACGTCTCTTGTCCTCCTCACGGTTTTCACTACTTGTTCACATCCTCCTATATATATATATGCAGTCATTGCTCAGTCAATTCTCTTCTCTCTCTTTTTCACATTCTTAATCTTCTCCCTTGGGGGTTTTCGTTTGTGACCGATGGAAGTTTCTTGAGATCGAGTTCTATCAATCGAGTTACCGTCTTCAAACTCTATTCCTCGGTTTTTTTTTAAACTCTTTCTTTAGGAAAATTGTCTTTTGAAAATCCTCTTGAATTCTAAGGGTCCTTCAAACCCCCCGAGTTCATCTAGGGACTCAAAAGGATGAGGCTGGTTTCTCCACTTTTGTAGAGGTTGAGCCTCTTGATGTTTTTTTCAACCCTTTCCTTCGAATGTTATGACAAGTTCTCGGATGCTACCGAGGAACAACTTAGGGAAATTAAGGTTACTTACGAGCTGTATAGGGTTACGATTTGGATCTCCCGGTCCTCACCCAATATGCTTCGAGTTTCCTTCAGGTCGCCTTCCTGTGTATATGAATCTGTTCGAGGCTGCCTTTGAGTTTCCCATCCCTGGCTTTCTTGCTTCGATTTTTCGTCGTTTAAATATGACCCCAACCATGTTCATCTTGATCCGATTAGCTATTGGATTTAGCTAAGAATGCTGTGATACTTAGGTCTGTTGTCACTGCCAACTTATTTTTTAAATGATATAAAATCAACTATTCCATCGGTGAGGGTTGGCACTATTTCTCGGCCTGTCCTGGATTCAAATTTGTGATCAGTATCCCCAATACCCTTTAGTTCAAAACTTCATTTTATCCTGTGAAATTCACTTTTCCAAGGTCGATTCTGACTCGATCTGATTGTTGAGGTTAACTTGAAGTCTGTAAATTTATCAAAACTAGATTGTTGGGGAAGAGAGTCTCAAAAAGTTAATTGAGTGTTAGGAATCTATTATTGCTCCACTTGTGTAAAGATTGATGAACAAAAATTTAGAGTACGACAGGTTGAAAAGTAAGATAACTAGTTGTAGTCTAGTAAACATGTAGCAGAGCAGTAGAAAATCACAGTTGGAGAATCAAAAAGTTCTAGATACGTAATTTAATGAACACGGATAACAAAAGATCACAAATCTGTTAGGATATAGGATCAAAGTCTCAAAATAAAGGCCAAGTCACCCTGCAATAGATTAAGTGTAGGATAAAAGTCTCATATCTATACGAGGTTGAAGACTGTTATGAGGAAATATAGTTGTTAACATCATATAGTATAGTCATGAGCTCTAATCCTCTTAACCCTATAAAAGGGGTATTGTTTATACTCTAAGAAGATTGATAACGATTGTGAGATTCATTTGCAAACTCAAAATATTCTTATGTTAATCGTGCAATTGTTCTCAAGAGGTGGATTTGAAGATTTAAAACAAAAGTTCATTAGTCTGTCTCAAAAACACAAAACTACAATAAAGTCATCGAATGAGCTATGCAAAGTTCTACATTCTCGCTTTAGTAAGTTATAGATTTATAAGGGGTTTCTTTGTAAACCAAAACAAGAAGATAGTGAGAAGGAAACAGGAAGATAGTTTACTAGTGTTCTTAACCTTTTGACAAGTTATGTAGCTTGTAAAAGGGGTTATCTTGTAAATCACAAACAAGAAGATAGTGAATTCACCTCTTGACTTGACTAAACTGATCACTAAGGGAAGATTGGACTAAACTCTCGATTATCAGTTGATAACGAGTATCTGAACCAGTATAAATCTAGTATTCTCTATTTGCTTGATATTTTAGAACTGGTAGAAACTAAATACTACAGCAAAACAGAGACAAAGTTATACAGTTTAAAATCTCTGTTGCAGACTATCTTAGTAGTCTACAAAGAACATTATTGTTCAAATCATTAAATCCGCTTCATTATCTAATAAAATTTGAATCAACCTATTCATTCCCCTCTTGGTTGAATCTGTTAACCTAACAATTGATATAAGAGCTTTATTTTTGCAAGCACTTCAAGAAGCCTCTGAAACCTTTATTTCCCTCTCAAAGAAAAATAAAAAGAAATCTCGGGCAGATTGCAAATCTCAAAGCGAAATAGAATCTAGCATACAAAGAGATCAACGATGACCTAACCAAGGCTCAGGATAAAGTAAATAAATTAGATGAAAAAGTAAAGCTTCTCAATATAGTAGTGGAAATACTCACGTTGAGAAATACTCACGTTGAGAAATACTGAGATTCAAAAGCAAGTAGATACATAGAACGGAAAGACCTTGGACTTGTAGAAAATGCTCATGTGGGTCAATCCTCACTTGATAAAGCATGGTTAGGCTATAATGACTCGTTAAATAATAGTTCATAATTGAAAGTAAATGAAAAGGTCATCACTAGTAAGAAAATGGTAGAGGAGACCTCTACAAAAGTCTTGCAGAATACCTCTACTGTACAAGGTGTGTAGAAGAGAAAAAGCTCTACTGCTCAAACAGGGAGGGTCAAAGTCTGGAGCAGATCATCAGCACGAACTGATTTAGAGTATCATAAGGTGTAGAAGGCCAGGAATCCTGAGAAAAGGATCAATGAAGGGCCTTATGGACTTCAGTATGCACCTAACTACTCAGTGTGGAACAACATCTCCTTGACAATATGGAGAAGGCTACACTTGAGGCACATCTGCTCATGTCAAATATAGCAGAGAAGGTGGAGAAATTGAAGCAAACCATCAAAAGCTATAAGACCAAAGGTATGCTGTTACACTTGTGGTAAGCTTGACCATAAGTCTTTTGAATGCTGGAATTCACACAAGAAAATAATACAGGTATGGATCCCAAAGAGTAAGAAATAAGGACCCATATAAGTGGATACCATGTACAAGTTTTCTATGTTCTAATATAGGAAAAATAGGGTAGAACATGATATCTTGATAGTGGATGCTCATTACACATGATAGGCAACAAAAACATTCTTAAGGATTACAGAAAGGAATAGGGACCCCTGGTCATCTTTGGAGGAGGAAAGGCAGGTAGAAGTAAAGAATATATAGAACTCTTGGTATAGGTTTCTTAGTTTGTACAGATATAGCTTATGTCAAACGATTAAAACATAATTTTCTTTTCATTAGGAGTATTAGCCATGATGTTGTTAGTATGCTTAGGTTGGAAATTAGGTAGGTGTCTACAGTCCAGGTCAGATGTTGGAGAGGAGACAGTCATAAATGGAGAGTTTAGTGTGGGCCACCAGATGCAGACTATTATAGAGAATTTCGGCTAAGCAACTAAGACATGCATGGGCAAACAGTGTTTAAAAATAATCCAAGATTCAAAGCTGCGCAAGTGAGCTGAATTGAGAAAGAACAGGAACAGTCTACACTGAAGAACAGAAGTTGCAGTAGAGTCCAGTAAATGATCTATATAAGGATCTAGGTTCTTCGCCTTTTGACAAGTTAGCTAACTTGTAAAAGGGGTTGTCTTGTAAGCCATAAATAAGAAGAAAATGAACTCATCTCTTGGATTGACTAAACTGGTCACCAAGGGAAGATTGGACTAAGCTCTTCATTACTAGCTGATAACGAGTGTCTGAACAAGTATAAATCCTTTGTTCTCTACTAGTTTTCATTGTTGTATGCTTTTAGAACTGTTAGAAATTAGTCACTATAGCAAAACTGAGAAAAACTTACAAAGTTTCAGTCTTTGTTGTAGGCTAACTTAGTAGTCTTCAAAGAACATCAGTGGTTGAAATCAACAAATCCACTGCATTGCACTGATAAAATTTAAATCAACCTATTCACCCCCCTCTAGGTTTAGCCTGTGGATCTAACAATTGGTATCAAAGCCTGATTTTCCAGACCTAATAGGTTTTTTATAGGAATGTGCAATCCCTCCAATTGTACAGAAATTGATGGAACAAAACTGAGATGTATTAGCCATGATGTTATTAGTGTGCTTAGGCTAGAAATCAAGTAGGTAGTTGTAGTCTAGGTCGGATACTGGAGAAGAAACTATTACAGATGATAGGCATCATGTGAGCCATCACATGTAAATTACTACAGCGGATTTTGACTAAGCAGCTAAGGCATGCATGGGCAACAAAGGACCTGCAAATACTTCAGGATATGGGAATGATCTTGCAAACAAGGACCAACATAGCAATGCATGAAGTGTATTAGATCTAGGTGCATCCCAAAGTTGCAGCAGAGACTGAGTGCAGACTAGGGTTGCGGCAGAGACTGGGTGCAAACTAAAGGTTACAGCAGAGTGGAGTGCAGCAGAGATGATTCCTGAGATGGGGTCAAAGGTCTGAAGTTATTCAAACGAAGATTTGAGGTACAGATAACAACGGCACAAATTCTGAAGTAGTGGACTGCTAGCATCAGACACAAGATGGTGAGGGATACGAGTGGCAAACTGTCAACATCAGAAATAGTACCATGCTGTTGGGTTCGTTTCTTGAGCCTATAAAAAGGAACCGTTAAAGCTCATTGAAGTAAGACTGTTAAATGAGATTGAAAGATAAGCGTGCAAAGCAATCAAATATTCAAAGATTACTTAAGAGAGCTGAATTGTGAAATACACAGTAAAGGGAGTTCACTAGTCTACAGAAGAACACAATTTGCAGCAGAGTTCATTAGTTTGATTCTGTGCAAAGATCTTGGTTCTTTGTCTTTTGTATAAGTTAGCTAGCTTGTAAAAAGAAGTTTTCTTGTAAGTTACAAACATGAAGATAGTGATACTCACCCCTTACCTTAACTACACTAGTCATCGTGGCAAGTCTGAACCAATATAAATATTGTGTTTCTTATTTGCTTTCATTGCATAATATTTAGAACTGTTAGAAACTAACCTTCACAGTCAAACAAAGACAAATTCGAAGAATTTTAAGTCTCTGCAGCAGACCATCAAGTGTCAGTTGCAGACCACCCAAGTGGTCTACATAGAATAGTAGTCTGTAAAAACACATAACCCACTACATAAATTAGTTAAAATTTAAAATAACCTATTCACCCCCCTTTAGGTTATATCTTGGGCCTTAAAATTAGTATCAGAGCCTGACTTTCTAGACTTAACAGTTTTTGAAAGAAAAGGTCATTCGTTTTATTGTAAAGAAGTTACTAACAGTTTATTCTTAGACTAGAAAATGGCTCCACCAAAGCTGTCTAAACTTCCTAATAGTGGAGAGCTCCATTATGCTCCTTCGACAAGTTCAACCATTGGAAGCTCGGGATGCTTGCACATCTTAATTCAATAGATAAAAGAATACAAGACATCATCACTGATAAGTCTCATATTCCAATGATGCCAGATCCAATGGATGCAACAAAAGAAGTATACAGGCCAAAGACTCTTTGGTCCAAAGAAGACTGGGATCTGGTGCTGATTGATACAAGAACTCAAAACCAGATATTCAAAGCCCTTGATGACAACATGTTTGAAATAGTGATTCATACAACAACTTCAAAGGAGACATAGGAAGCTCTACTGCTCAGAAACGAAGAAACCAACGAAATAAGGGAGAACATGAAGGATATCCTAATACAACAATATGATTGGGTCTCAATGAGATTTGATGAAAATTTCACTACCTTCTATGAAAGGTTTAATATTCTCATCAACAATCTTAAAACCTTAAGAAAGACTTTCGAAAACAAGCAAGTCAACCTAAAATTTGTGAGATCTCTTGGTGAAATCTGGAATACAAAGATCACAGCTATTAGGGAATCCAGAGATCTAACGAAGATGTCCTTGGCTTAACTGTACGGTGTGTAGCATACATACAGTCTCGAAATTGAGCAGAAGAAGCAAATAGACGACGCCAGAAAGAAGACCTTGGCTTTCAAAGCATAAGTACAAATCCTGAAATCCAAGAGGAGACCATTGATACCTCGTCTGCAAGTGAACAAGGACTATCTGAAGAACTGGTATTGATGGGAAAGAAGTTCAAGAAGTTATTCAAAAAGAGGAAATTTCGAAAAGAACTTTCCCTCAAAAATAAAGGAAGCAGAAAAGGAAGTCTACTATAACTGTGGCAAACCAGGGCACTTTGCTGCACGATGCAGACGACCAACACAAGACTTGTCTCCACCAAAATTCAAAAAGGACCACATCAAGAGAAATTCTGGAAGAAAAAAAAGAGGCGAGGCCTATGCTGCAAAAACATGGAGCGATACAGACTCTGATAATGTTGACACAATCTCAAACGGTCGATTGTGGCTCATGGCTAAGGATGATGAAAAGTAGTAGGTATTTGATCTTTCTGACTTAGATGCCACCATAGACAACTCCTGTTTTATCCTCTTTTTATTGGGTTTATAAATAGGTCCATATATTAGATCTATTATGTACAATTGAGAACGAATTTTTCTAGGGTTTGTTGCAAAACACAAGGTGAGATTGTGTGAGTTTGAGAAGACAATCATTATAATCATGTGATTCGATTAGTGGATGGTTTCTTGGTGGGGTAATCTTTTGATTCTTGGGTACGTTAAATCTCATGTGTTGTCATTTTAGTTCTTGTTTGAGTTTGATCATTACTTGATTGTGGTATTCGGATCCATCGGATTCTCGGATTTGATTCGTAACAAGTTGCATTAGAGCTCCAGGTTGCATCAGGCAGAGAAAACTTCAGATCTTTAAGGTGAAAAATTAGATCTTTGTGTTAAAGCTTGGATCTTTCGTAAAGATTAAAGCTTTTCGGAGATTGTAAGTTACGCAAACAAGAAGATGGTGTGATAGGAATGTGCAATCCCTCCAATTGTATAGAAATTGATGTAACAAAATCTGAGATGTAATAGTCATAATGTAGTTAGTGTGTTTAGGATAGAAGTCAAGTAGGTAGTTGCAGTCTAGGTTGGATGCTGGAGAGCAGACGGCTGCATATGATGGAGGTCAGATGAGCCGCCAGATGCAGACTACTACAAAGGACTTTGGATAAACAACTAAGACATTGATAAGCAACAAAAGAACATCAATTGGAGGTCAATCCCTCCAATTGATAAACAATTGATAAAAAGGAACATCAATTGATAAACAAAAGAACATCAATTGATAAACAATCCCTCCAATTGTATAGAAATTGATGTAACAAAATCTGAGATGTAATAGTCATAATGTAGTTAGTGTGTTTAGGATAGAAGTCAAGTAGGTAGTTGCAGTCTAGGTTGGATGCTGGAGAGCAGACGGCTGCATATGATGGAGGTCAGATGAGCCGCCAGATGCAGACTACTACAAAGGACTTTGGATAAACAACTAAGACATTGATAAGCAACAAAAGAACATCAATTGGAGGTCAATCCCTCCAATTGATAAACAATTGATAAAAAGGAACATCAATTGATAAACAAAAGAACATCAATTGATAAACAATCCCTCCAATTGTATAGAAATTGATGTAACAAAATCTGAGATGTAATAGTCATAATGTAGTTAGTGTGTTTAGGATAGAAGTCAAGTAGGTAGTTGCAGTCTAGGTCGGATACTGGAGAGCAGACGGCTGCAGATGATGTAGATCAGATGAGCCGCCAGATGCAGACTACTACAAAGGACTTTGGATAAACAACTAAGACATTGATGAGCAACAAAAGAACATCAAAGGCTTCAATATCTAGGATTGAGCTAGTAGACAAGGACCACTTGGGTTATATCTTGCTAAAAGTGGTCTGCAAACATATAATCCGCTCAATAATCTTGTTAAAATTTGAATTAACCTATTCACCCCCCTGTAGGTTATATCTTCGACCTTACAATTGGTATCAAAAGCCTGACTTTGTAGACTTGACAGTTGTGGAAAGAAAAGGTCATTATCTCATTTGCAAAGAAATTACTAATAGTTTATTTTTGTGAAGAACAATGGCACCACCATAGTTTCCCAAGTGTCCTAACAGTGGAGAACCTCCATCATGCTCATTTGACAAGTTCAACCATTGGAAATTAAGGATGCTTGCACATCTCAATTCATTAGGCGAATGTATGCAAGACATCATCTTTGATGGACCTCATATTCCAATGATGCCAGATCCAATGGATCCAATGAAAGAAGTACAAAGACCGAAAACTCTTTGGTCCAAAAAAGACTGGGATCTGGTGTTAGTTTATTGAAAAGCTCTAAATCAAATATTCAAATCCCTTGATGACAACATGTTTGAAATAGTGGTTCATACAACCACTGCAAAGGAGGCATGAGAGGCTCTACTTCTAAGGAATGAAGGAACCAACGAAATAAGGGAGAACAAGAAGGATGTCCTAATGTAACAATATGAATTGGTCTCAATGAGATCTGATGAGAATCTGACTACCTTCTATGAAAGGTTCAATATTCTCATTAACAATTTCAAAACCTTGGGAAAGACTTTCGAAAACAAGGAAGTCAACCTAAAGTTTGTGAGACCTCTTGGTGAAATCTAGAGCACAAAGACCACAGCCATAAGGAAATCCAGAGATCTAAAGAAAATGTCCTTAGCTCAACTGTATGGTCTATTACATACATACAATCTTGAAGTTGAGCAAAAGAAGCAAATTGATGATGCTAGGAAAAAGACCTTGGCTTTCAAAGCTCAAGAAAGAATTTTAAAATCCATGGCAGAAGAGAAGACCAGTGATACCTCGTATGCAAGTGAACAAGATCTGTCTGAAGAACCGGCGTTGATGAGAAAGAAGTTCAAGAAACTATTCAAAAAGAACTTCCCTACAAAAACGAAGGAAGGAGAGAAGGAAGTCTGCTACAACTATGGCAGACCAGGGAACTTTGCTGCACAGTGCAAAAGACCAACACAAGACTCTTTTGCACCTAAGTTCAAGAAAAACCACAACAAGGGCAACCCTGGAAGAAAAGAAAGAGGCAAAGCCTATGCTGCAAAGACATGGAGTGACACAGACTCTGATGATGAAGATACAATATCAAACGCTCAGCTATGTCTCATGGCCAAGGAGGATGAACAGCAGTAGGTATTTAAACTTTCTGATTCACATGCCACCATAGAGGAATTGAAGGAAGCACTTCAAGAAACAACTGAGAACTTTATTTTCCCTTTTAAATTAAAATAAAGAAAATCTTAAGCAGATTGAAATTCTCAAAGAGAAATACAATTTAACAAATGAAAAGACTAATAATATCAAATATATGCGCAAGATGAACTGAAAGAAGCAAATGAAAAGGTGAAACTTCTCAATGCAGTAGTGGAAATACTTACTTTGAGAAACACTGAGCTTCAGAAGCACGTAGATGGTTTGAATGGCAAGACTTTGTGCCTGCAAAAATTGCTCAATACAGGTCAATCCTCCCATGATAAAACCTGCTATTCATTAGTCAATTGTGTGATAAAAATTATGATTTGTCATTCATTTATGATACGTGTCAAGTAAATGATAAAATCACAAAAGAAGTCAAATTACTAGGAGTAAGAAAAAGAAACATCTATGTAGTAGACTTTCATTCATCACAGTCAAAACAAATAACATGTTTCTATACTAAAGAAGCTAAAGACATAAACTAGCTATGGCATAAAAGATTAGCTCATCTGAATTTCAAAACCATGGCCACATTATCCTTAGAAAACCTAGTAAGAGGATTTCTACAAGCAAAGTTTAAAAAAGATAAACTATGCAGACCATGTCAAGAAGAAAAGCAGAGTAGAGCAAGCTTTAAATCCCTAAACTCTTCAGAATCAACTAGAATTCTGTAATTATTATATATGGATCGCGTTGGTCCAATTGAGATAGAAAGCTTAAACAGAAAGAAGTACACTCTATTTATAGTAGATGATTATTCCTGATATACATTGGTAATGTTTTTACATAAAAATAGTAAAACTTGTGGTCTTCTGACAAGGTTTCTTAGACAAATATAAAATGAAAAAGGCATAGAAGTAATCACAATTAAAAGTGATTACAGCACTGAATTTGATCAAATAAGAGTAGATGTCTACTGTAATGATCATGGAATTAAACACAACTTGTCAGCACCTAGAACACCTCAACAAAATGGTGTGGCTGAGAGCGAAAATAGAACACTCATAAAGGCAACTAGGACAAAGCTTTTTGATGCAAACCTTTCTAAAAGCTTCTTGACAGAAGCAGTCAATACAACTTGCTATACTCAGAATAGATGCATAATTCACAAGCTTTATATAAAGACTCCCTACGAATTGTGGAAAGGAAAGACACCAAGTGTCAAAGACTTTCATGTTTTTGGATGCATATGTTATATACATAATAATGATAAAAATTATCTACAGAAATTTGATCCTAAGACAGATGAAGGAACTTTCTTAGGGTATTATAAAAACAGCAAAGCCTTTAGAGTGTATAACAAAAAAACACAAATAGTTGAGGAGTCAGTTCATGTATCATTTGATGAATCAGAAATATTCATAAGAAATAAAAATGTATTTGATGAGGAATGTGCATGTAATGAACATGCTGCAGAAAAGGTCATTGAAGCTGCAGACAAGGAAGAGTCGTCTGCACACAATGACAATGCAGCAGAGACTGAAGAACAAACTCAACAACAAATGGAAACTAATGAACAAGATAAAAGAAGATGGATTAAGGCACATACACAAGATGACATAATAGGACATAAGAATGCACCTGTGTAGACTAGAAAGGCACAAAAACAGAATGCCTATCTGCTTGCTTTATATCTGGAATAGAACCAAAGATAATAAGTGATGCTCTAAATGATCCAAACAGGGTAGATTCTATACAAGAGGAACTGAATGAATTCCAAAGAAATGAGGTATGTTACCTAACATCAAGACCCACAAACTATCCAGTTGTAGGCTGCAGATGGGTATTTAGAAACAAATCTGATGAAAATGGAGTAGTCATCAGAAACGAAACTAGATTAGTTGCTAAGGGATACTCATAAGAAGAAGGAATTGATTTTGATTAAACCTTTGCCCCTATAGCAAGATTAGAAGCCATAAAAATGTTCCTTGCCTATGCTGCATATCAAGGTTTTAAAGTCTATCAAATGGATGTAAAAAGTGCATTTCTAAATGGAAAGCTCCAAGAGGAAGTTTATGTTGAACAACCTCCTAGCTTTGAAGACTCTGAATATCCAAGATATGTATATAGGTTAGACAAAGCATTACATGGATTAAAACAAGCACCAAGAGCATGGTATGAAACTCTCTCAACGTTTCTATGTGAAAACAAATTTGAAAGAGGTAAAGTAGATACCACTCTGTTTCTTAAGAAGTATAAGGAACATATATTATTAGTGCAAATCTATGTTGATGACATTAGATTTGGTTGTACTAATAATACACGTTGTGAACGTTTTACAGAATTAATGAAATCAAAATTTCAAATGAGCTTAATGAGGGAATTAAAATATTTTTTAGGTCTTCAAGTGAAACAATTAGAAAGTGGAATCTTTATAAATCAAACTAAGTACTTAATGAACACAATTAAAAAGTATGGCTTAGATAGTACTAGTCATTTGAAAACTCCCATGAACACATCAATAAAGATAGATAAAGATGAACATGGAAAAAAAATAAATCAAACCATTTATAGAGGAGTAATAGGGTCATTATTATACCTAACTGTAAGCAGACGAGACATTCAATGTGCAGTCTGTGTTTGCACAAGGTATCAATATGATCCCAAGGAATCTCACTACACAGTTGTAAAGAAAATCCTGAGATATCTCAAAAGAACTCCAAACCTTCGTGTATGGTATTCTAGGAAATCAGATTTTACACTAACAGATTTTTCAGATGCAGACTTTGCAGGTTGTAGGGTTGATAGGAAAAGCACAAGTGGAGCTTGTCAATTCATTGGTGCAAGATTGATTTCCTGGTTCAACAAAAAGCAGACTACAATATCAACCTCTGCTATAGAAGCAGAATATATAGCTGCAGAAAGTTTGCAGACTATGGTATGATATTCTCTGAAACCTCTATATTTTATGACAACACGTCTGAAAATCTAGTTTTTCATTTAAGGACCAAGCATATTGATGTCAGATATCACTTTATCAGGAATCATGTGAAAAAAAGATCATATTAAATTGGAATATATTCCAAGAGAAAAACAAATTGTAGACATTTTTACAAAACCTCTCGATGAGAGTAAGTTGACTTAATTTAGGGAAGAATTGGGTATACTTGATTTAAAACAGTGAAACTTGCCAAATGCTTTTCTAGTCTACTGCATATGTAGAATGCAGACTGACATTGTTTTATGCAAACTAACATTATTGCTCTACTGCTTTTTGCACAAGTGGAAGGAGACTAGAAACAATATTGCTTTACTACATCAATTTTTGGAAAGAGTATTAACTTTACAAAACGGTTTTCCTTAAATTACGCAACGGTTAAATTAATTGGCTCACACTGTGTAACGGTTAGAAAACACTGTCAATGGTCATAATCTTCAAACGAGTATAAAACCTGAAATTTTTCAATTAGAAAAACACTTTACTCTCTAATACTCTCTCTCTTTCTAAGAATGCTCTCATTCTCTCTCTAAGTATTCGAGCGCTCTACTACACGAAATCGAAAACCCTAACTCTCTGAAATCTTTCGAATTTGATTTCTAAACTCTAAAATTCTTTCAAATCTTTTGAAAAATGGCCAACACACCTTCCAGCACATCACAAAAGAGTCTAAGTCATCCGAAGAACAAAAAATCCCCACAAGAAAGATCGAATTGCAACCTAGAGTCGTGTTCAATTTCAGTACTGTACGAGAAGAATCAGATGAAGTGAATGACATAGCTGACCTAATCCAAGAGGCTGGACTCAAGTACCTTTGTGAACAAACTAGCAGGATCTATGACAATAAAGTTCTGAAATTCATTGAAAAGACAAAAGTTGCAGACGACCTATAACTGATCACAGATACCTCTATTGCAAAGAAAGAGGGCATTATCATAAAACCAGAATATCTTGCACAGCTCTTCAATCTGTCGAATGGAGGCTCGACAGTTACTGCACCAAACATTATAGCTACAGGAAGGCATGCGATGCTGAGCCAAGAAAGGTGGAGTGAAGGCATATAAGGACGATGAAGAAGTACTTGTCAAAGGAGCACAAGTTGCTTGCAGACATAGTCAAGAAAGTCATCCTTTCTAGAGAATTCAGCAAAGATCAAATTATAACTCATCAACAGGAGATCATGTGTGTAATCCTAACGTGATATGAAGTCAACTGGGCAAAGCTGCTCATGTATTAGATTGTCAAGGCTATACAGTCAAAGCAACCGTTGTTTGAGAAGGATAATCAGCATCCTTCTCAAACAAAAATTGCAACTAACCGACAAAGAATGGAGGTCAGGATGGTGGTCAAGCAAATTGACGTCAAGAAGATAGGCAAACAACCTATTGAATTGACAAAATAGACTGGAGCATTGCCAACCATTGTCAAACCTGTAGACCACCACCGAAGTCTGTAGAAGTCCAAATTAGAAGAAAGACTATGCAGGCATCTACCGCAGTACAGACAAGATCAGCAAAGAAGCAGATCAAGAAATTACCGATAAGAAAAGCTTAACCACCCAAAAAGAAGCAGCAAAGGGTGACAAGCAGAAAGCTAATTATGCAAGCCTCAAACGAGGAAACCATCTCAGATCACCTATCTACAGAGCCAACTCTCATTGAGGTGGAAGTACAATCTGCAGAAGTGCAGACTCGACACATTGCCGAGCCCTCATCCTTAAGAATACCTTCTAAGGCACCAGAATTAGTGGTACTCCATGATGCCAATGTGGCATTAAAGTTCTTGAAAGGTGGAGCAGACGAGAACCTTCGAAGCATAATCCTGGAAACTCAAAAGAGTTTAATGTTGGAGCAGACTAATGAAGGACCTCGAGCTCAGTTCAGACAAAGGCATGCTACTAAAGGATACATAGAGAATGAGATAAGGGAAATAGAAGCAAATCTCACAACCTTGCAGACTCGACAAGCTCAAGCTACCTCTGCTGCACCTTCCCTTGCAATAAGAACTACTGCAACAAATCCAACAACCATAGCAATCATTCCATTCACAAGCAGTGGAATGGATATCTACGATTACAAAAGAGTAACCAACTATTACAACAGAAGTCTGGACAACCACAATAAGTGAGACCTTCTCTAGAGAAGGTCATAGACACAATTCTGTAGACGGTACGAACTATAGAAGAAAGAGCTTGACTGCCCAGAACTAGAACCTCTAAACTACTCAGCCAGAAGAAGCAAAATGAGCTGTAGTAAAAAGAAGAAAGGGAAGCCATGATCCAAGAGTTTGTAGCACAGCACAAACTTCCAATCAAAAGGTAAGAAAGAACTGGAAGGCAAACAAGATCTTCCAGACCTAAGACTCTTTACTGAGTCAATCCAGATGGATCTCATACTTTGATTGGAGAATCCGACAGGTTGACAGAAGCAGAGGCCGTATAACTAGCTCAACTACAGAAGAAGACAGCCAGCAAGTCAACAAGACCAAAGGAGGCACACATTCTTCTCAATGACATACTCGAATTCAAGGACTCTACCTTGAAGATAACTAGACTCAGACATGCAATACTCGGGCCAATTGAGTTTGTAAACACACCTGCAGTTGAGGCTGAGCTCAAGAAACTCTTAATTAACCATGTTCAAGCTACAGTCAAGGAAATATATAACTATCTCTCAAGGCCTGACTTGGGAGAACATCAACCATCAGGTGATGATGGTGATGATCAGCCACAACCAGACACTCAGGATAATGATGATGATGATGATGTAATCATTGATCAGATTGCTGAGGAAGGCATACAAGAGTAAACTACCTTAACCAAGGTAAATGCAATAGCGTCTTCTACAGCAGACCCTGTAGCAGAACAAGCAGCTAAGGAACCTATAGCAAAAGAGCCTGTAGAGGATGAAGGAATTAAGCCATCTACTAAAGACTATGAAGCTGACAAAGAATTAGCACCATCTACCGATGAAATTGCAGCTGAGGGATATGCAACAGAAGAATCTGTAACAAATACCCAAGTAGTCATCGCCCTTAGAGTTGAAAAACAAACAGCTGAGGGACAAGCAGCTGAGGCTCAGTCAACAGAACCAATTGAGGTTGAACAATCTACCGTCGAGGAACGACTAGAAGTAATTGAAGAGGATCAACCTACAACAGAGACAACTAACACTACAGCTGAAGCAACTCCATCAAATAGTGCAGAAGAGCCAACAACAATGCAGACGATTAATGTTCAAATTGCAGTAGGAGCCACTCCTTTATAAGATGATGCTCATAACATCATGAACATTGAGTTCACACCACCTTCCTTATTTGGATTGAAACAAACTGTAGCAGATCCACCATCCGAAGAACAACTACCTATGCACAGTTGCATCTCTGCAACTTAGAGGACACTAGATCAGTTGACACTAACCACAATTAGAAATCTAAAGGAGGCATTTGAAGACGATATTCTGATAGTTTCCGTTCAACTATGACAAACAACCGAAAGGGTACCATCATCACCCTCAGAAACAACCATTGGCTACAGATCTAGAAAACTGGTTCAAGACATCTATGACGTGCACTCATGGACCAGAGATGCATTTCATGATCTTCTTGAAACTTTGGAGCCAATTGTAGAAGACTTAGAAGCAGAAAGACATGTCAGACACAAGACCTTTGAGGATTTTCTCTTTACACTCAACAATTTGATAGCAGGAGTCATTAATCAACTAAAACAAGCCAAATCCATGAATCTTCAACATTAACCGATCAACACTTCCAACTTCAACACATTCAGAAGCCAAAACAAAGCTGATCTAAGAAGGCTTCATACTGCTGTACAGAATACCCAACAACATTTGACTAAGAACATCCACAACAATGATACAAGGATGGGACTACTAGAAACACAACTCCAAGTAGTGCAGAAGAATATCTTCTCTGAACTTAAAAGCATACAGATTGCCATTGAAGCTCTTTCCCCTCTACCATTAATGCTAACAAAAACAGGGAGAAACCATCTGCAGCAGACTCAGGGGGAGAAGCAGTCTATAGTAAAACAAAGAGCAGAAGAAGCAGTAGAAGCAGAAGAAGAAAGATCTACAAAACGATCTAGACATTACTAGGAGTAGACCTCAGAGCACAGGATTAAGAGGGAGCAATCTTATGAAGAACGAAGACGGCATCAACATCAGAGAGATTCAAAACAAAGGACTCCCAAATACAGCAGACGATCAGAAGAAGGACATAAGATTCAGCGCAGCAAAGGAAAAGAGCATCAAAGGTAAGTATAAAAATCTATATTGCTCTTTCTTTGTTTTGTTTTACTTAAATTTACCAAACAATGTAATTAAGTAGTTAGAAAAGTTGTAATCTTGTTGTATTACATAGGAGTTTTTATTAGCATCAATTTAGGAGGAGATTGATAGGAATGTGCAATCCCTCCAATTGTATAGAAATTGATGTAACAAAATCCGAGATGTAATAGTCATAATGTAATTAGTGTGTTTAGGCTAGAAGTCAAGTAGGTAGTTGTAGTCTAGGTTGGATGTTGGAGAGCAGACGGCTGTAGATGATGGACATTAGATAAGCCACCAGATGCAGACTACTACAAAGGACTTTGGATAAACAACTAAGACATTGATGAGCAACAAAAAAACATCAAAAGCTTCAGGATCTAGGATTGAGCTTGTAGCCAAAGACAAACACAGAATGCATCAATATGTAACAGATCTGTGTGCAGACGAGATTGCAGCAAGGATTGGTGTAAACGAGGTCTCACAATACAGTATGCAGACTAAGGTACAGCAGACTGGGTACAACAGAGGTGGTTGCTGATGGTGGGGTTAATAGTCTGGAGTCAGTCAAACAAAGATTTGAGTTAAAACAACAATAGTACAAATTCTGGAGTTAATGGACTGTTAGAATTAGAAATAAGATGGTGGGGGACACAATAGTGGCAAAGTGTCAACATCAGAAATAGTGCCATGCTACTGAGATTTGTTTCCCGAGCCTATAAAAGGAAATCGGTGAAGCTCTTTGAATAAAGTTGTTGAATAAGGTTGAAAAAACAAGAGTGCAAAGCAATCAACATTGAAAGATTATTCAAGAGAGCTGAATCGTGAAACACAGTAAAGAGGGTTCACTAGTCTGTAGAAGGACAGTATTTGCAGCAGAGTTCAGGATACTGAATTTGTGCAAAGATCGTGGGTCTTCATCTTTTATACAAGTTGTTTACCTTGTAAAAAGAAGTTATCTTGTAAGCTGCAAACAAGAAAGATAGTGATACTCACCTCTTGGCTTGACTACACTGATCACAAGGGAAGACTGAATTAAGCTCTTGTTTATCAATTGATAACAAGTGTATGAATCAATATAAATAATGTGTCTCTACTTACTTTCATTGCTTAGTATTTAGAACTATTAGAAATCAACCTTTACACTCAAGAAGAGACAAATTCCAAGAATTGAAGTCTCTAAAGTAGACCTTGAAGTGTTAGCTGCAGACCACCCATATAATCCACTGCATAAGCTTGCTAAAATTTGAATTAACCTATTCACCTCCTCCCGCTCTAGATTATATCTTGGACCTTACATGGTGAATACGATAAAGTTCGAGATTGAGCCATTCGATGAGAAGAATAACTTCAATATATAGTAGAGTACAATCAAGGATATCTTAGTCCAGTAGGAACTATCGAAGGCACATAAGGGCGAAAATACGATGACATGAAGCAGAAAGATTGGGAGGAGATAGAAGACAAGGCGACAGCTATCATTCGCTTGAGTCTCGTGCCAAAGGTAAAATACCAGGTTTTGATAGAAACTTTTCCCAAGGTGTTATAGGAGAAACTAAAGAAGATCTACGTGTCAAAGTCATAGTCAAATCGTCTATCATTGAAGATTGATCTGTATGATCTAAAGACGAAGGAAGGGAAAGATTAGAACGACCCCGTACCTGAGTTCAACTGGTTAGAGACTCAGCTGACCAGTTTAGAGTGAAGGTAGATCATAAGATCAAGTCTTGATCTTATTGAAGTCACTTCCTAATTTTTATTTTGCGTTCAAAACCACCTTACTTGTCGGACGAGACAATTTGAAGGTTGAAGATGTGATTTCTGTGCTGCTTGATACGAGCAGGTTGAATCCAGTCTGGCCAATGAATGAGAAGGCTTAGTAGCGATTTCCAAAGTCCAAGAGAAGGACAAAAGATATGGCTCAGGTGAAGTGCTACAAGTGTCATAAGATGAGCACTACATGATAGAGTGTCCGGAGAATAAGAACAGACAGAGAAAATCGAGTTCTGCAAATATGACGACAGCAATGGAGAGTTCTACGTGACCTGAGATTCATCGGATCTCTAAAAAGATTCTACGATAGAAAAACATATCTATTCTGATCGGTTGTTGATTCAAGATGCTTATTTCATGTTTTCCGGAGTAGAGATGTTTTTCACAAGTTTGTACCCATTAGTCGAGGTTCCATACGGATACGTAATGGTAAGACATGCAACTTCCTTGAAATAGGCACAGCCAAGATCAAGATGTTCGATGGGACTGTTCGTACCTTGAGAGGTGTCAGATTTGTTTCTAGTGTGAGGAAAAATTTGATCTCATTTGGTTAATTGGATTCCAAGTGTTGCACGATGTCTGTGAAGGGTGGATTGATAAATATATTTAGAGGTGTCATGGTCATGATGAAGGCTCAAAAGATTGTCAACCAATTTAGGTTGATTAAGAACACGGTTGTGGAGACAGAACTTCGAGGGCAGTCATACAAGAGCCGAGATGGAAGCCAGCGCAAGAGTGTCAAGAAGCCGAAGGATGGTTCATGTGACACGATCTTAGGGGTTTCGGATACAGATGATAAAGTTCAAGTTAATCATCAGAGTGCTATCAAATTTGGTGGAGCCAAGATCACATAGTCTAGATTACGCGAAAGGTATAGAGCATAGATGGTACAGACTGCGAAGATCTCGGGTAGCACAGGAGATAGCTGAGGGTGGTAGATCATTATCAAGGATGACTGTTTGGTACAGGTGGGCGCCGAGGGTGGGAGCAAAGATGGTGAGCCTCGCCTTTGATGTCTCAAGATCCCAATGTAGAAGGATGTGGTGGAACGCCCCTACGATAGGAAATGGGGTGCAAGGTTGTGTCCAGATAGGATACGAAGGTGACTACTCAATCGAGATGATTTGTGTCTTTCGAAAAGCTCAAACAGGTATTCGAGCTCTTTACGACAAGGCGAAGGTTGTTGAAATTGTCCCAAAAATGCACGGATCATTGTTAGGAGTGATACACGACAGAGAAAAGAAAAGGTGGACGAAGGGCTTGGGCACGACTCGTACTGTTGGAGCACGACAGTGCCTGTGTCATGGCTGGAAACAGCTTCTTCCTGGACACGACCCATGCTCAAGGAACACGGCCGTGCGTGTCGGTGCAAGGTCTGTTTCGAGATTTATTTCTATTTTTTTTTACTGGATCTATAAATACACTCATATATTAGATCTATTATGTATAATTGAGAACGATCTTTTCCTAAGGTTTTGAACAAAACATAGTGTGAGATTAAGTGAGAGCAAAATATAAAATGAGATTGAGTGAGTTTAAAAAAGACGATCATTATAATCGAGTCATTCGATTAATGGATTGTTTCTGAAAAGGATGGGAAGAAAAACTCGTGTGTTAACGTTTTACTTCTTATTTGTGTTTGATCGTTGTTTGATTATGATATTCATATCCATCGGATTTAATTCATAACAGGGCATGCTAGATTATCCTCGGTTCCTCCATTGATACTGATCAGTACAACTTACAACAAAGCTAAGAAACATAATGCAGGCCAAAGTAGTACAACTTACATCAAGACATAATGCAAAACTCAGAACAAATTCACCAGCTGAATTTATTGATCTTTACATAAGAAATGGTTCATCTGCCTGCACAATAAAATGCAATCATAAATAAGCACTTCCACCATACCCAAGCAAATGTTGTCAATGCATCCTCAGAAAGACAAGTCGCTGAAACAAGCAGCCGAGCTTTGCTTCAGCCCGCCCAAAATACCCCGCACATCCACTTAGGTATTTATTATAACTTTTGCAGCAAGATAGATTTCAACAGATAATCAAAGAACATAAACGGAACAATAACAGCAATTAAGGCATGATTAGATGCAAAGATGCGGAGAAAACCAGGAAATCGATGCCAGGATAAGCTAATCAATGAACCATTGTTTTTTATTCAAAGTCTAGGGTAACTGAATCTCTCTCGGGCAAATCAACATATTCTTCTTAGAACTATTAATCACAATCTACCAGAAGAACAAAGTGAATTTGCGGCAAGAGACACTGAAATACTCAACCAACTTCCCATTGCTGCTCTATAGCGAAATGCTCTGCAAGCGAGCAACAGCAATCACCATATCAGCACCACATGAGCACATATCAGCACCATAGCAAGAACCACACTTCCACCTCTGAAAACACCAGAACGTAGGGACCACCAGATGAAACTGAAACCTAACTAGGAATACATGAGCACCATAGCAGGAACCACACTTCCACCTCGGAAAACTCCAGAACAAAGGAAACACCAGATGAAACTGAAACCTAACTAGGAATACATGATTCACCAAAAACTCCTCTTCTTTGAATCCGGGTAGTAATTCAGATACCACTTGACAAACTTCTTCAACCCAGTTTGCAAATCTGTCTTAGGCTCATACCCAAGCTCACGCTTGGCCAAAGTGATATTAGCATGAGTAAACAGAACATCCCCATTCTTGGGCATAGGTAACAGCTTCTTATTGGATTTCACCGCAAGAAGCTTCTCCAAGATATGCACCAGCTCCAACACACCGACCGGAGAAGTATTCCCTAAATTAAAGATCCTATACTGAGCTGACCCCTTCTTCACTCCCCCACTTCCCGTGCTCTTCCCAGCCGTATCCAACGCCCCAAGACATCCCTGAACGATGTCATCAATATACGTGAAATCCCTAGCCACAGTCCCATGATTAGGCCCCTCATAGATACTAATCTGCTTGCCCTTCAGAATATCCTTAGTGAACGAGAAGTACGCCATATCAGGCCTACCCCATGGCCCATACACAGTAAAGAACCGCAACCCAGTAACCGACAGCCCATATATGTGGTTGTAAGTATGTGTGATCGCCTCCCCCGCTTTTTTCGTGGCAGCATACAAGCTAGCCGGCTGATCAGTCCTATCTTTCTCGGAAAAGGGAACCTTCGTATTCAACCCATATACAGAACTACTCGAAGCCCACACGAACGCAGGCTGAGGATCGGCATTCTTGCACACCTCAAGCACGCTCACAAGCCCTGCAATATTACTATGCACATATGAATCCGGGTTCTTCATCGCATACCTCACCCCCGCCTGTGCCGCGAGATGCAACACGTGCGTGAACGCCACCATATCAAACAACTTCCTCAACAAATCCCCATCATTGATATCCCCTTCGACCACAAACACCCCCGCACGCTCCAAACGTCCCTGCCTCGCCCTCTTCAGCGACTTCTCGTAATAACTATTGAAATTATCAATCCCCAAGACCCCGTCTCCTCTCTTCCTCAACGCGATCGACACATGACTACCCACAAACCCCGCCGCCCCGGTCACCAACACACAAATCCCATTCCCACCATCCTCTTTCCCCTTCACCCTCAACGACAACCGAACCCGTCTCTCCCATTCGTGACCAGCCCAGACAGGGAACTGCAGATCACGGCGACGATCAATCGAATGCGAAGATGAAGACGAAGAGTACCATGATCGAGAACTGGTGGCGTAGGCGAAGTAGACCAAGAAGAGGATGACGAAGAACCACGGGGTGAAGAATCTGATGATGGAGGAAGAAGAAGACTTGTTCAATCGGAGCCTGTTGTGGATGTATGGGTACGACGACGACGACTTTGATTTCCCGTTCGCCAACGGGCTGTCGACGCCGCCGTTGCCCCCGCCGCTGTGTGGAATCGACATCTGGGTCTCAGAAAAAAACCCTAATTCCAAGAAACCCTAGTAATTGGAGATTTAGGGTTCTGAGAGAGATCAAAAAAGGTTTTTGATTACTCTTTAGTTTTCTCAGTGAAGCGAGTATTGGATGATCGGAAGCCGCCGCACAGGAGGCGGTGGTGGTGAAATGAAAATAGAGATTGATTAATTGATTGATTGCTAGTGGGAAAGAGGTTGATTAGAGAAGTTGAGAGGAAAGCGCTTTTGGTTAGTTTGAATACTCTGTTAAGATTCGTGTCTCTCTCTCTCTCTTGATCATCAAAAAGAGACTCCTTCTCTTTCAAATTGATACTCTCGTTTTAAACTTCCATACGACTATATCGATAATTCAGATCAAATTGTTGAAAATTATTGTACTTACAAGTTAGAAATTTCTCTTCTTCTAGCTATATACGGTTCTTTTGATATAAATTATTCGGATCAAATCTAATTCAATATAATTGTTTAATTTTTAAATCCATCAAGATAAATTTTGACTTGTATGATAAAATGATTAAAATATTTTTTAAATTAATTTATCGTTTAACGAAAGTGATGATTTTACATATTTTGAATGCATGTGTGTTAGGTTACACAACGATCAAATATTGCTTCCGTCCTCAAATATAACGAACGGTTTGATCCGATATACGGATTTATGTATGTGTTGGATTTTTATGGCATTTGATATAAAAAGAGTATATTTTCTTTTAATTATACTGAGTTATAAGTGAGATTTAAGAAAAAGAATGAATGAGGAGAAGGAAAAAGGTGATGGATGTACTATAACTATCCTAATTTAGTTTATGTTGGTTATATTTTGAAACGATTCGAATAAAAAAAATATTATAATATAGGATGAAGAGAGTATTATTTAATATAAAACTTTCCAAAATTCATATTGTAAAAAATAATAAAATCTATGATAATATTATAATTTGAATAGGACGAAATAAATATTTATATATTTGAAGTGCGAAAGGTTAAATGAAAGTAACAACTTTGCAAAAGTCAAATATAGATGGTTATGGCAATAAAAACAACCACCTAGAATATCTAAAATTATACTCCATATTAAAAATTTTATAATGTTACATATTTTGAGGTAGAATTTAATACCATCAAATATATTTTTTTTATAAGGTTTTCCCGATATCGATTGTTGAGAAGAAAAACAAAATACTTCGAAACATGTGCTACTACAAAAATTATGGGAAAGAGTAAATGATGTTAAATAAATAGATAAATAAAATAAAACCAACTCTTCATGTATTGTATTTGTAACTAGAAAAATAAAGATATGTGTTCATGTTGAGGGTTTCATTTTATTTTCAAGTTTTTTTTTATAATGTTCATTTCTCTCTTTTTTAATAAAGAAAATGAAGAATGATTTTTTTAATATCATTAGTAAAATATTGTCTCGTGCACTGCATGTGATGAAAAATTATAATGAAATAATAATGTTAAATGACTGATGTCATAAAGAAATCAATAGATTAATTTTAATAATTTTATATTTTAAAAAAAGTTTTATTTTTCATTTTATTTTTTCTTTTTTATGTGATATAGATAACTTATTTTTATTTTAGAAAGATATTGATCTATTTTTTATTTTACTTTGAAAAAATAATGTTTGATTATTTTTATTTTTATTTCAGTAATTTGGTAAATGACCTTACTAAATATTATCGTTTATTTTTGTATCTTAAATTCTGTAAGATCAAGAGAGGATTCTTCATGCCTCACTTAATAAAGTTCAAGTTATAATGATTGATAAGAGGACGAATGAGATGTTTTAGTTTTGATTAGTTAAGATATGTGTTAGATTAGATTTTATTTAATTTTTTTAATATTTTTTAAATGACATCGTTTTAAAATGACAATAATGTCCTATCATATCGTTTACTGTTTGGTACTAAAAGAGACTATGTAATACAATATATATTAGAATAATGCTCCGTCCATTGCACGGGATGAAGAATTATAAATAAATAATAGTGTTAAAATAATTTATGTCATAAAAAATCGATATATGAACCTTTCATAATTTTATATTTTAAAAGAATTTTTGTTCTTCAGCTAATGTTTTTTTTTTCTTTTGTGATGATTCTCGTAAATGTTTTTTAATATTTTGATTTTGATTAGGGTGTAGGGATTGTGTGTCTAGATATATCGTGTGTCAAGTGATAAAACGACTCAAATTAAAGCACTTGTATCATCCTATTTTAATCTTGACCATTCATCCATATGTTTAAATCTCAACAGTTGTATCACCGCTCCACACACGATGTGTCAAGACAGGCATTCATTTTTTCCTTTTAATTATTTATTTAAGATAAAAATCATGACGATTGTATATATATTAGATTATAAATCTTATATTAGTCTTGTTTAAAAAAAAGTTAGATTGTTTTTTTGTTTTTTGTTAGATTGTTTTTTCCTTTTTAGTTAATATGCGATGGGTGATAAGAGGAGGAATCAGGATATTGTTTTAATTTTAATTGATTAAATATATATTTTAAAAAAAGTTACATTCTTTTTCCTTTTTTTCTGCTTTTTATTAGATTGCTTTTTTACTTTTTAGTTAATATATGGTGGGTGATGAAAGAGAATCAAAATTTTATTTTAATTTTAATTAGTTAAGATATATGTTAGTCTAGATTTTATTTAATTGGTTTTAAGTTTTTTAAATGCTAATTTTTAAATTTGACAATAATACCATATCATATCGTTTACGTTTACCATCCAAATGATTTTTTTGTTTAAAAATGACTAGATAATACGATATATATTAGATTTTATATTATAGATATAATATATTAGATTAGATTAGAATAGATATTATATTATGTTATATTATATTATATTAGATTGGATAATACATTATATTATATAAAATAATTCTTTTTCTTGGGTGAAATGGTTATACGAAAATTCTTTTATTATAATGCTTAATAGTGTCATATGATTTTTATGATTGTTTTTACGGAGATTGTTTTTTTTTCAATGAATACAGGGTGGTTTTTTTTTTTTTTTTTTTTTTTGTAGAGATTCTTATTTTGAAATTTGGCTCTATTAATTATAATTTAATTTAATTTTTGTAGTTTCAATCTCAACATTTAAATCATAATCAAATGTAATGAATTTAAATGGATAAAGATTATTTAATTTTAAATAGAACTTAATTACTTAATTATCTTTTATATATTTTTTAAAAAGACGCTAATATTCTATCATTTCATTAAGCCATGTGCAATCAAGATGGTTTGCTATATGAAACTTTTATATATATACATATATATATATATATATATACTGGAATAGATTACAGCACCCCTAGGTAGCAAACACAGGTTTCGACCATATTCGCTTCATGTTTAGACACATTTTGTTATAAAATTCACAAGCAATATCAATGAAAAGCGTCATCTTATATATATAATCTCGTAATCAAATGATACCTCTTCTTTTTTTCTTTTTCTTTTTTGAAATTCAATGATACTTCATTGTTCATCCTAGGTTATCATTTTCTACACATTTTCCTCCACACTGAAAAAATTTTATTTTATCCATTTAAGAAACAAAAATTGAAAACAAACAATTTTTTTCATCAAGAAAACAAAAAAATATAGATATCAAGCAGGCCTTAAGAAAAATGATTTTTTTTTTTTTTAATCTTGAAAGGTTGTCCACTTGGATCCTAATTTTCATTACTTAAATCAGTAGTACAAGCGTTTAAGACCTCAAATAGATTACACTCCGAAACATAGCCGTCCATATCATATGCGGCTATATTTGCTTAGCGAGGTATCCATGAATTAATAATGAAAATCAAAAAACATATGTGAAATTGCTACAGTCTTCAACTATTCCACCTGTATCTGACAAGTCAGGTTGTTTGCTGATCATAGGATAGAACCCGTCGTAAGGTGCTACAAATTGAAATATTCGTTGTACTTCACACAACACAATTGTAATAAATATATAATACTGATAAGAACGAATTGATTTCAAAGAGAATGGTCATTTCAGATTATATAAATTAAATTATCGATCAACTAATTTCTTATAAAATTGGGGGTTGTGTAGAGAAAAACAAAAGCTAAACAAAACAATGGAAATAAATAAAATGGATCAGTAGGGAATTTATCTTGAGATTTAATCAAATTCAAAAAAACATATGACATTCGTGATCTTGGCTTGTCATTGATTTTAATCATAAACTAATAACTTTCATTTCATGTTCTATTATAGTAGGTGTTTATAATAAAATTCGACAAAAAGAGAATTGTCGATATAGCTATTGGTTACCATAAAACAGATCATAACCAAACTAACACATTTACTTTATGTACAAACGAGAATGTAATATAAACTAAACATGTCGTCGCATTATGAATATTCCTCTAACATCTCACAATATTGACCTAGCATAGATTATCGTCATATAATTCTCATTTTCACGTGATCATAGGTTAATCAAAAAAGAATGTCATTAACCTATGAAATTGCTACAAACATCAACAAAAAAAGAATGATTTGACTACATACATACTTCCCTACAATAAAAAGATGGTCAGTCCAACTACGACAAACAAGTAACTCATAATAAAATCAACACATGGAATGATATCATAAATGATGAACATGAATTTATTAAAACTGGAATCACATCTTATAAAATCCTTGATTAAGTTACAACCACTAAGTCATACTCAAATTTACGCTATCATTGTCGTGATATGAAACAAACAATTCATGCTAAACACATAGGAAGTGACCTTGAATTACAACTATAAAAAGTGATAGATACAAAACCCTACACCAGTAGAAATTGATCTAAAAGGAAGGGCAATGATCTATTAAACGAATGAAAATTGTGAAGCGTCAATCTCGTTGTGATCTGTAGAGACAGTCGTCTCAGATTGAAGCGACGTCTCTTACTCTATGAAAAACTTATGTGAAATTGATAAAAAAAACTCCCCTTTTCGAACTCCCTTTTCTGATATTTGACGTAGATTTTTATAAGGAAAACCAACCATAACAAATTCTCATAAAAATAACAAAACATAATAATCAGGTTCTGCGAGATGCAGGCCTGTGCCTTGTGCACACGGCCCGCACTCTTCCCTCCATTGTCTGTGTTCAGGAAACTTTGATTCTTCATGTTGCACGGCCTGTGCTTCATATGCACAGCCCGTGCCTGATACAAAACATGCAAATTTCGACATTCAACTCCAAACAAAATACAAACACGTTTCACAACCTCCGAGATCAATAAGATTGTTTAGAAAACAGTATCAAATTTCTCATAATCAACTCATCTTAAAAATCATTTTCAATTCTTCACTGTTCAATGAAATCAAAAGATATTAAAATATTGATGAGGAAGTAAAACAATACATAATAACAATAAAACTAATTGAAATAAACGATTTTGACAAAAAAGAAAAAAGAAAAAAAAAGATGGACGTTTATGCACACATCACTATCATATGCGCTATTCTTTGGCAATCTCTGTCAATTATGATGCGGTCCAAATGCAAATTCCTTGCCAACTCTTGAGCTCCTCTCATGCATGAAGCTTCCTCTATCAAAGAGGACTTTATAGCTTCATATTTTTTTCCCCGGATACAAAACACAACGTTCCCCTGAAATCTCTAGCAATGGCCACACAACTGATTCCTTCCCGCTCTCGAACTGCCACATCAAAATTGGTTTTCGTCATCCGTTCATTGGAGGCTGCCATCGTATTTGTGATGTAGATCTCCCAATATCATTTCTTCTTCTCATTTTCACATCGCTTCAACAAACTCTGTTATTGATTCAGTTGCTTACAAATATAAAATATCATTGCACTTTTTTTTGGATGAAAAAGGCACTTTTTAATTTAGATAACTATAAAGAAAACAATCTGATTTTTTTTTATCAAAATTATTCCATGAAATATTTTGTTCTATGAAATCATAAGTATAGAAGAATTTGATAAAAAATCAATTATTATGATTGATTTAAAATCGATCTCATCCCCCCACGCGCATATATATATATAACACAAAAAGTAAACTGTAATATATCGAAACAATCTGTCGACTAAACGATTAATTACCTGGTCAATTTTACCTTAGACATGAAAATTTATATGGGACAAATAAGATAGTCAAAGTCTTTTGCCATGTCTTTTTCTTTGGCAAGTGGCGCGGAAGATGATACCTACCTTCTATGTTGAATTCTAACTATACATATATATATCCGACCTTTCTCAAAAAAAGAAGAAAAAGTTGTTATTGAACTCTATGAACATACGATTTTTGTTATTCACTAATATATTAGGAGTATGCCGTATTGTCATAGGATAAGAAGTCGTTCATAGCATTTTCTCGATTCCCATCCCTATTTTATGATGACGAGATACTAGTTCGATAATTGATTTTCATTTGGATCGATGCTAATAATTTGATAATATTAGATATATATTTGTGGAATTTCTGTTATTAATTTAAATTTTTGATAAAATTAATTTTCTCAATATTATATTAGCACAGATAGTAAGATGAGGTCAGGAGTTTGATCACTATTAATGCAGTTGTTATTATAGGGATTCATGGGAAAGTCTAAGCGGAGAGTTCAACATTCAAACCGGACCCAAGTTTTAATCCAAATGTTATTGGTAGTTTACATATCTAGTATATACTAAGCGAAAAATGATTAAGACTAGGTATTTATAAATTTAGTTTTTTCACCAAGTGAATGAGTTATCTACGTAGTTTTTTAAGATTGGATATTTTTTTTATTTACTTTTTTTATCAAGTGAATCTATACTTATATACTAAGCGAAAATATTTAAGATTGTAGCTTTGTTTGATTTTTGAGGGATTGTAATTTATTGGATATTTTGGATTTAATATTTATTTTTACATAATGCATCAGCTATCAAAATTATTTTCAATTGAATCAAACGTAACAGCTTTTTTCAGAGTAAAATAAATATCGCATAAAGTTGAAAAATCTTAATAAGTTATAAAATACATATCTTAAAAATAAAGGTTTTTTAACTCCATCGAAATCTAAGTTAGCTCTCTGTTTTTGAATAGTGATCAAATCCATTTATTTTTGTCCAGTGCATAACTGTAGTAGTGCCCAAACAAGTATATTCTATTCTTTTTTTTTTCTCACGGTCGATGTGAGAAACTACTCAATTCACCATAACAATCTTCCCATTATATGTGAGAAGTCCATCCACATCATCAACTCTACGCCCCTTGAGTCCGAATCCATGGCTCCATCTTACACACCATCTTCGGGCCACCACTTGCTTGGAATTTTCACCACATTTTGTTCTGGACTTTTCACCATGGTGACGGCGCCATAAATTTTTCACTAATCCTCTTGACGGCCTAGAGATATGCACTTTCCACCCAATCCATGTAGTGCCCAACTCTAACTGCATTCCTGATCTTACTGTCCGTCTCCTCTAGTTGCGGAGCAACAACACAACAACGGACCTTACTGTCTCTTGAGCACTCGGGCTTTTTTCACTCGACCTAATAAATCATGGACTTTGATATCACTTATTAGGATCGATTCACAAACACGATTAAACAATAGAGAAAAAGAGACACCAAATTTACGTAGAAAAACCTCAAGGGGAAGAAAAATCCACGATCGTTGAAACAAAGATTGTTGTTATAATGCTATTTATAAACCTACACGATAACAATTACTTTCTAAACTTTGATTGACACAAAAATAAAAGATCTAAACAATTAAATCTATAACTTGGAGACTCCAATGCGCACAAAATACGCACGGCTTGCAAAAGTGGCTGCACGTTCGTGTCATGCCAGACACAGCCTTCTCCTGCCCGTGTTTGGAGAACCACAAGTCACGATGGCGCACGGCCGTGCTAGGTCATGCACGCCTATGCAATGTCAACAACGTCATCTCCATCATCAATTTGTAGAATCAAACCATACTAACAAATCTTCTATTTAAGAGTGATTCCCAAACCATCAACTCAACACAACACTCGTCAATGATCCCATGTTAACCTCACGTAGCAACATAAGTGACAAAAATTGATAAAACAGACAACTTCTTCCACACACACAGTGTTCTTTGACCTCCCAAACTACTTGCACCATGTCACATTTTAGCACCATACTTGTACACACACCATCTAGAAAACTCTTCACGCTCAACAGTTTTTCTCAACCAAGAACTATAGTTTCTATTACACAACTCTTTCATGATTGCCATAATCTTTAAAATCTCGTGATCACCCTTGATTTCTGGGACCTTTTGTAGGTACTTTCACGAAGCTCATAAAATTTCTCGCCCGACCCTTGCGAGAACTCACAGGTCCTAGGATCGAAACCTATTTCTGATACCAATTGTAGGGATTCAAGGGGAGAGTCCTAGAGGAGAGTTCCACACTCAAACTAGACCTTAACAGAAATACACATGTGAATTAACCTTAATTTTTAATCCAAAATTTTAAACTGATTAATTATTAGTAATTCTCACACACACACACATATATATATATATATTATTCTCTCTTTTTCTCTAAGGGAAATGTGGAAAATTACTCAACTCATCACATACTACAACAATTATCCACTTTATAAGTTGAATGGTTTCCGTGTGAGTAAAATGTTAGACTTCAATATCACAAAGGCTTTGAAATCCTACCGTGAAATCAATTTTATTAATCTTTTAAAAATATGATATAATATCTTCTAAATCCACAAATGTATATCTAATATTAGTTGAACATACCTTTAATTAATCTTGACTTCTGAAATTTCAGAAGTATTTTGTACTTATGACTTCAATGTCACATTTGCCATGATAATAGTTCGAGGAATAAACTCTACCACAAATACGAAGTTAAGATGGGAGACCTTTATACGTATAACATGTAAACATACTCGTAATCTAGACTTGTAAACCTTCAGAAGTATATCATATCGTGGTATGAGAATGACATATTCATAATTGTACGGCTAGCATTAATCAATAGTATCCCTAGGACCAAACCAAGAAGTTTACGGATGATCAAAAAAATAATTATAAAATAAATTACTATGTTTATTTTTAATTATTGTTATAAATATATAAAGGAAGTCATGGCCATGAAGATTTTAAGGAAAAAAAGGGAATAATTTTTTTTACACCCAATGTAAGTTTTTCTTACATTCTGGTACCCATTTTGATTCTGATAGCTCATATTATAGTTCACACACGTATAATATATAGTTCAGAGAGTTAATGTTTACAGTTCACAAATTATAATGGATACTAAAATATAAATGAAACGACTTAGGTATTTTTATGTAATTTGCCTCAAAAAAATAATAGAAATAAAATATGTAAGAAAAATATCTTTATTTCTTCACATGTAAGATGTTTCTCTAATTATCTTTCTAGAAAATTTCTTAAAAAGATAAAACTATCTTCATACCGTGTAAAATTTATAAATGGAGGGAGTTCAAGACATAAACCATTCAATTTCACAATCACATATTTACATACACAATATAATAATTATTGTTATTTTTTTCTTGATTTTAATCATCATCAGATGATTTCGCCATTTTAATCATCATCTAAGTTATCGGTGCTTAACATTCGATTTTGTGATCGTCTTTTTTTGCAAACACTTACATATACGAATCAAAGACATCGTGGAATGCAATTGATGTTCCATCCATGACACGAAGCTAAAAGAGAGTTGCCTACAATAATAGAGTTCTTAACCTAGCTAGTATCTAAGAGTGATCCAAGTCAAAGATTTAGTCGAGGGTTAGGCCAATTTCTTCTTGTAGAGTGATCTAAAGTGATATCCTCGAAATGCATGGAAGACTTTACAATCATTGTTCCCTGATTTTTTAAAAGGAGAAACAGTTAAGAATCAATCCAAGCCCTTAATTTTCTTTGGGGAAAATTCGAAAAAGTAACTCATGTTTTTCTCACGAGCCAAATAACATCCCTCTATTTTAAACATGGACAATTCACGGGACCACCATCGCCACCGCCCCCTAGTTCGCCACCTCCAAACTCCCACTCCCCCGCCTCCGCATCGCCGTCCTCACCTCACCAAATCATCCGATTGAGACTCCGAATCCGCGACCGGCGAGTCCGACAACCGCATCGTCTCTGATGTCACATACAACGCCGGCGAAATCGGAGGCAATTGAGCCGATCTTCCTCTCCCTCTGCTCTCCGTCTCCGGCGGCGTCGAATTCCTCCGTGATAACGACGGGGCTGGTCTCATACTCGTCGATCTTGCATCACCGTCGTCGTTGGCGGCTCCGTTGATGTCGATGGCGTTGATTTCGAGGTGGGTTGATCGAGCAATCGGTCGAGAGCCACCACGTTGAAGGTTGGCATGATCTAGCTAAACGATGTTCGCAATTAAGAAATCGAATTCAGATGAAAGCAAAGGGGAAAATGAAATCGGAATCGGTATAGGTCGGAGCTGGGTGGCTTGATGCGGTGGAGCGAATCTGGTGATGGATTTAGGGATAAATTTTGAGGTGAAAGGGAAATGAGGTGCTGTTCTGTTTAGGGTTTGAGGGAAGAAATAGAAGCAAAGTTTTCTATGTTGTGAATCTTGTGAGAGAGGTTAAATGAGGAAGCTTCATAGCCCTATCAATTAGTTCCGCTGTTGTTCGGCCGAATTTCGACATATGTATTATTTTATGAGGAGTTATGAAAATTAATAATATTTTTTTAAAATAAAATATTCTAAATGATATTTTTCAAATATTTTTCCAAAATTATATGTGTTCTTCGTGAACTTAAGAAATCGTCCTTTTTAATACCTTAGTAGTGAACAATAGATTTTTTGTCAATAATTGTTGATGCTAATGCTCTTGTAAAGGCAGTCAATGACAAAGATAAAATTGTTTCTTTACATTTACCCCATTTACAATATTAATAATACTCTACATCCCAATATTTTTTTTTATTTTTTATAAATGAAAATTGGAAAAGGTTTGCACTTTGGTCACATCTATCTCAGTTTTGATATCAACGGGACAGATCCAAATCTTCGCATGTTTTTCTAACAATCTATACTTAAGATCAATTTATTCAATTAATATCATCATCAAAACACATGAACCAACAATATTATTCCTTTTTTATGATGACAACATATTGATGGCTTATTCTATATAGGGATCTAAAGGGTTGTTACAAAATCCTAGGCATGTAGAGAAAGTAATCAACATAATATCCAACAAAGACAATGAAGGTTAAAAACACTTGAGAGTAAGGCAACCTATAAGCCCAATCAAAGATAACTCAATCAATGACTATCACACTTTTTCTTCTTTCTTTGGCATCCTCAAAAAGAAAAAAATAGCCTGTTTTTTAATCAAATATCCCTGTAAATGATCTTCACATCTCAATGTACGTGCAAAAAGATCTCACCATCCCTACCCTCAAGGATAGAAATTATTTCAGATCCAGAAACACTAGTGAGAGGTGTTAGGTCTCATTCCTCAAGAATGAATAACCAAAACAAGCAATAACATTAATTATTATTGACCATATAGCAAATTCAAGTCAAAGATAGGGTAGTTCAAAGAAAAGCTAAATCAAAGATATCTCTGGGTTTGAGAAAAGTTAGTTTTGACTTCAGATTTGCTACCTGGAAGGCTGGGCCTTAGTGGTATTGTTTAAGGCCTCGATTTCCTTCATACTCTCAATCTCAGTTTCCTGATTAACTTGTATCTATTCATTGTTAGATTCAACATGTTGTTTGACTCACTCATCTAATCCCTGAGCCTCTCAATTTCATATTCAAGATTCAACTTTTCATTAATAACTCTATCAAGAACATTCAAAACCCTTTCAAACAAAATGATCATATTAACTTTATACAGCTTGCTCAAATCACTAATTAGAGTTTTGACATCCATTACCTCATCATCTGAATCTGAAGCATCAGAATCCTTTTCAGCCACGAGACAACCTTTGGAGCTTTTTTGCTGTCAACAGTAGAGACTTGCAACTTCTTTCCTTTGAAATCTCCATGTTTAAGCATTGGGTAATACTGCTTGAAGTGACCTATTTTGGGCCATTTAAAACAAGGATCAGAAGTTGATTTAGATGAGAACTTATCACTTACCTTCTTCTTATCATCCTTCTTTTTCAAAAAGTTCAATTATTCTTCTGCTTAGGAAGGCTATAGTCTCATCATTACCTTCTCTACATGCTTCATAGGTACTTGGTGATTCAATTTCTTGAAGGGCCAAGCCTTTCATTCTACTTGACACACCAACTTTATCTTCCTCTTGTTGCATAAGTGTCTTTTCATAGCTTCTTTAAGTCCTTGGCTTCTTGTATGATAGTGATCTTTTCATTCCAAGCCCTAGGGAGGCTTTTGAGAACTTTTCTCACCAGTTCATTAGGAGTGTATGATTCAACTCATTGAACCTGGTAAACATCTCCTTGATTGTCTCATTGGGGCTCATCTTGAAGTTCCCTAACTGCGAAATCAAAAGATCAATTTGTTGCTCCTTAACTTCACCGGTTCCTTCATATTTCACCTCCAAAGTGTCCCAAATCTTCTTGGTAGTCTTGCAAATTGAGATTTGTTTGTATTCAGCACCAGTCAAGCCACATATGAGAATCTTCCTTGCTCTTGCATTAATCTTCATCTTCTAGAAGTCTTCAGTGACCCATTCACCTCTTGGTTTCTCAACCATCCTTCCATCAGTATCCCTTTTTTCTATCTTCAGTGGTCCATTTTGGGTGATCTCCCATAGTTGCCAGTCTTCAGATTGAACATGAATATCCATCTTCTCTTTCCAAAAACCATAGTAGGTTCCATCAAACAGTGGTGGCCTGTGCTCAGATGCACTCTCCTTTTCAGCCACTGTCAAACTCGTCTTTTTCATCTCAGGTAGTTAGCATTTAAGAAGAACCTAGTCTAATACTTGTTGGTTTGCAAAGAATACTCA
>LIEC01001081.1:4064-21829 GCA_001925005.1 Drosera capensis | reverse complement strand
ATGCAGAACTTTACAAGATGGTCTGTGAACCAGACGAGACTGATCTCGATATTCACATTCCTGCGGTCATGCTCCCTAAAGATGCAGGTGTAAGCTTGGAGAATATGCTGCTTAATAATACCTCAGGTAAGGTGCTCCCTTTAACATATCACCTTATGGTCATCAAACATCAAAACCTGCATCAGATTCATATTTGGTGGTCTAAAATCTCATGTTTATATTGTATTCTGATCTCCATCAGTATCTGTTCAACTATACTCTCCTCGGCGGCCTGTGGTGGATATTGCTGAAGTGTTTCTATGGCTGATGGCTGTTTGTACCATATTGATTGCATCATATTGGTCTGCATGGAGTGCTCGAGAAGCAGCTATCGAACACGACAAACTGTTAAAGGTAACATTTCTTGATACTTTCTAGTGTCACTGCCACCAAGATAAAACATTTGCAGAAAGGCTCATTGTTCTTAAGTGGTTATCTTGTCATAAGCTTTAGTAAAGGAGGTGTGGTATATGTTTGAAGAACCTCCTATATAGGCAGCAGAAACTTGCAGTATCTTGACATTTCCCCTCTCATATGGATGTTTTTTTCTGCTTGAATCGTAAAAAAATGCACAGGCCTGTTTGTACACTCTACAAAATGCAAAATTTATTGGTCAGAATGATTCAATCTCTGAGCTTCTTGACATACCTGCTACGGTATCATGATACCGTCTTAAGAACGCTACCATAAACATGGTCTACAGGGCGCATATAAAAGGAAATAAAGAATAAAGAATAAAATTGTATATTATATGTCTCCCTCTCGCAAATTCCATTCTTAGGCATGAATTCTGAACAATACAGTGGGGTATGCTATACCAAGTGCTAAATAGAACAATTCAAATGTGTGACTTCTTTTACATCTATTCTGATCTTATGTTCAGTAATCTATTCTATTAAGAGACTCAAGCTTGTTTATTAGGAACCTAGCACTTGTAACTTCTATCTTATAACATCCATATGAGTAGCTTAATGACTTTCTTTTTTAGCTATAATCGGTAGGAATAGGATTATGCGTATTCTCATTTACTGATGTTGCAAAGTTGATCTTTAGGATGCTTCAGATGAACATGAAGATACGAAGGGCCGGAGCTTTGGTGGTGTAGTTGAGATTAGCGTGACATTGGCTATCCTCTTTGTTGTTGTTGCATCATGCTTTCTCGTTCTACTTTACAAGCTCATGTCTGACTGGTTCATTGAGCTACTAGTGGTTCTCTTTGGGATCGGTGGTGCGGAGGTGTGTGCTATTAGACATTGGTTCTAATTTATTTTGACAAGGAATCTGCTATTGTTCCCAACTGATCATTATCAGGCATCATGTTTTCTAATTTCAGGGCCTTCAAACTTGCTTAGTGGCTATACTATCAAGGTAATTTTTCTATGTGCTCACTCTGCTCTTCTCTTTTCGAGTTGCTTACATGTCATTCTATTTCCAAAATTTTGTTGTGTGGCTTAAACTATGGACATTCGAAGCATTCAAGGGTCTCTTTCAGAAGTTTAATGCAAATATTGTTCATTAACAGGGTATTTAAATCTGCTGGGCAGTCTTTTGTTAAACTTCCTTTTCTTGGAGCAGTCTCTCACCTCACTCTGGCTGTTACCCCCTTCTGCATCACTTTTGCGGCTGTTTGGGCTGTGTATCGGAATGTCTCCTTTGCATGGATAGGTCAAGATATCCTTGTGAGTGCAAAACTCTCCCATATTTTTGGGCTCTCTAAAAACAAATTATAAATAAAAAATTTACTTCTTCACCTCCTCCAAAGTCGATAATTTCAGTTTGCCTACTAAAACTAGCTATGGTGAATGCTTTTCCCAAGATCTCCTAGTCTCTTTGGTTTTTTGAGAAAGAGTAAGACCGCATGCAGCTCATCCAAGATGGGAATGTAGGATAGTAAAATTGGAGTATCGACTAGTTCTAGGGGGGAAATAAACTATCAGCTTTGGAGGAACAGGCTAAATATAAATATGTAAGTTCCAGGGTGTTAAATGTAAGAAGTCATCGTTCCTGACTGTAACGGTTGATATTATCATCTGTTTGTGTGTTTGTTCATGTCAATACTTGTTTTGTTTCTTCTAATCAGGGAATCGCTCTTATAGTCACAGTTCTACAAATTGTGCGTCTACCAAATCTAAAGGTAAAGCTGTTCTGTTATTTACTTTTCTTGAGGTAGTTTTATTAGACTGAAATTTCTCTTTATGATCATCATAAAATCATAGTTTAATTCATGGATTTCTACAACATTTAATGCTTGGACAGCATCTGGTCTTAGTTTTATAATGGACATTCATAATAAACGTACTCTACCAATCCTCACGTCTTGGGAATTGGGTGTAGCGTATCAAAGAAAGGCACTGCAAGAAAAATCCTAAATTCTGCGTCACAAGTTTCATGTACTGTAAGCCTTGCATACTGCAAGCGAATTGAGTAAACACCTAAGCCTAAGACATTGCATATTAATGGTCTGATATGATGCTCATGGTGTAATTTGTCAGACCTCTCCTCAATCTCTTACTTGCTGAAATTTTTGATCTTCCTGGGGGTCTGGATGTATGCAGCCATAACCTAGAGGTTAAGAAGACACCTTAACTAGAAAGTAAGATGTTCTGGCCAACGGCCCACACAGTTCTTAAGAGCTAATCAGTATCTAGAGAACACCCAGGAGGGGCGTATGTTGCCCTGTTCTCCCTCTTTGTCATAAATAGTAACCAAAAGTCATGGATTTTTTGCTTACATCCAGAAACCAGATTATTATTATTTTTTGTAGAATTTGTATAATTCGGATTTTTATAAAACACGAGAAAAATCTGATATTCTTATGGGAATATGAGGCTCTAGTTGGTTTTTAGTATACAGTACTTTGATAATTGTATACAGTAATATGCACTTGGTGTATTGTGCAAAACTGATCAATTTCTGTACAAAACTGATCAATTACTGTACAGAATTATCAAATTTCAATACAAAAATAATATATTTACTATACTCCTAAAAAAAATTACTCTACAGCTACAGCTACTCCAACCCTTTTTTAAAAAATGTATTCAAATAACTTAAAACTTCACCCAAAAAAAGATTATCAACAATATAATTCTCTGCCTCCATCAGCCACAAATGAACATCGACCCCTCCATTTTCCCATTTAAAACCTATATTACTGTCGTATTCCATTCTATCCTGTATTAATCACCGTAACAATTTAATGCCGTATTTATCATTGTGTTTCGTATTCTTTTTTATTTTTTTCTTTATTTATGTTTGCCAAATTAATCCCATATTTAGATTCTGCTTGGAACAATTCGTTATCCCAATAGATAAGTTTTTAGCTTAAGATTTCTTCCTTGGCTTCTGCAATCAGTAGTAATTCACTGGATTACCCAAAACCTATATTAATTTGTCATGAAGCTTGCCAACATTGCTGCCAAGTTGTCACTGAATGTTTTCATGATGCATTTTGAAGCCCTTTTGAATAAATCCAAGATGAATGCTCATCGACCTGCTAGAAGTTTTATTACTAGATAACTTCTTTTATCAATGGGCTATTGGGCTGCCGATAGCCACTGTGATATGATGAAGATTCAAAGAAGCATATGGTGTCAGCTTCTTAGTGCTGACCTTGAACTAATTACTAGTATTAAAACGTATTGATATGTTCTATGTTTTTTCCGATAAAGCCTTGTTTCACTTTTTAAGAATTTTAGCATAAATGTTGTTCATAGTAGTCTCAGTCCTTGGTGAGCTTCCTTTTGACATTTCGTGGTCTTTGAATCAGGTTGCAACAGTACTTCTGTCTTGTGCCTTTTTATATGACATATTCTGGGTGTTCATATCAAAGTATATTTTCCATGAAAGCGTGATGATTGTGGTAAGCTTTTCCTCTCACCTTTTTTCCTTATTTAATTATTTGCATCATGTAATGTTTAGCCTTGTTCTAAATCTTGATTGCGAGCTTTTTTCCGAACAGGTTGCACGTGGTGACAAGAGTGGGGAGGATGGTATCCCAATGTTGCTAAAAATTCCACGCATGTTTGATCCATGGGGTGGTTACAGCATCATCGGCTTTGGAGACATCCTTCTACCTGGGCTATTGGTTGTTTTTTCACTTAGGTAATGATTTTCCTCTTGTCCCTGCTTTTTCTTGTTGTACTACGAATGATTTAAACATGGGATTCTGTGATTACCATTTTCTCAATGATGATGAGTTAAACAACCAACTAAGGTTTTTTACCATCTTATGGGGTCGGCGACATTCTTCTTTGTCATGTATATTGTATAATGTCGTCCGTGACATCATGATAAGTTATATTGTACTTCAAGATTTTTTCAACCTTCGTTGAGTGTTTTCTCTTTCTTTGTTCATTGGCATCCTATCCATCATTTCACGTGGTCACGCCGCCTCATCTGTGTTAAAGCAGATCTACGTTTAGCATGTTTGTACCGCATCAACATAACTGTGACTCTCTCATGTTGCCTTTTATTGATTTCACCGCAAATTTTCTTTTGTGTAATTTTATCCTGGATCTTATCTTTTCTTGTATGATCGTTCATCCATCTGAAATTTTCCTCATGTCTTTTATTTACTCATCTTTTGTACATGCTCCCTCTGTAGTGAACTGCCTTATACTTTGACTCATACAACTTTGTTGGCTGAATAATTATATTAGTAAAACTTTCCCTTTAGCTTGACTGGTTAAGATCACATAGTCCTCATGATGTGCTCTTGCTTTTCAACCAACCTACTTTAATCCTATCTTGAAAGTTGAAAGAGTAAAGCCCGTGACAAATTAGCATGCTTTCAAGTTTCAAGAACTCTGTTGTGGATCAAACTGTGCTCTAAAGTAGAGAATCAATTTAATGAAACCAGAAGATGTTCTTCAGGTATTGAGTTCTTGATTTGAACTGCAGTAGTGTTCTCGTTTCAAGAAAGTTTTTGAGGATTAATGATATCTCTGGCATGCTGGACAGGTACGATTGGCTGGCAAAGAAGACACTTCGAGCTGGATACTTTTTATGGGCAATATTTGCATATGGTTTAGGTAAAAAATGTTTACCCTTCTTCTACACTTCTTTTTTTCTATTTCGAGCTGGAACGCTTTCTCTGCAGCTTTGCTTCAATCTCCTACATTACATCTTTTTATGTAAGATGTTACCTCTCCTTTTAGTTTAATAGGGACATCTAAGAAATGATGTGCAGTATTGCAACCATGTTTTGCTTGATTTGGAGAAATGGTCTGGGTTTATCATGATTTGTGTTGAATCAAGTCTTGCATGACACTGAAAAGTAGTTATTGGTGTTTTAATATTGGATTCTTGAACTTATTGGCAGGTCTTCTCGTCACATATGTTGCATTGAACTTGATGGACGGACATGGGCAGCCTGCTTTGCTTTACATCGTCCCTTTTACACTTGGTAAGTGTAGTTATTCCTAAATCATTCTCATAGCAGATCCTTAACTGTTTTGATTTGTTTGCCAACGAACTGTCTCTATCAAAAACTCAATATTCAAATATGGACTTCATGGTACAACTTTTGCAGCTTACAACAATGTGATTAATTAGTTTTTCCTTACCATATCTGATGGAAGACGGGTTGTAGGTTATACCTTTTGAAGAAACGCATCTATGGAATTTGCATTTATGTTTATGATGCTCTTGTTTTGTTCTCAATCTACTACGATACGTGAAGATATGAAATTTGCATCTGAACAATTCCTGACTAATCTTGTGGATAACACAGGGACCTTTCTCATGCTGGGACTGAAGAGAGGCGATCTCAAGGTTCTGTGGACAAGAGGGGAGCCGGAGAGACCTTGCATGCATTACCAGCTGCATGCCAATGAGGCCGAAGAGTTGAGTCAAGATAGGTAGGCGCCATGCTCAGGTTCGGAGGAGGTCTGCTTTCTCCAGGATTAGAGACCACCAAGGCTGGTAGAAGTCGACACTCCAGTCACCAACGTACCAACCGCATCATTCGTGTGTAGTCTCACTAATACATGTAGGATGAGCCAAGGCTTGATTTGTATGAAGTTCGATTCCTCGAGGCTAATTGTAAGCTAGTGTGACAGAAAATGTTTAAAAGAAGCATGTGATCTTGTAATAGTCCATTATATATCGTGATGAAGTTCTAGTGTGGGTTGTTTGTGACAAACTCTTACACTCCATTTAATACTAACGCAACCTAGATTGACTGCTCGACATTCATGCTTGCGACTGGCGTTAGAAGTAGTGTTCAAGTGGGCACAACTAACGATGGATCAAATAGGACTGCAAATCACGGAAGCAAAGACTATCCTAGTGTCTATGAATTCATCCCAAGTGAAAACTAGTTATGGATTTTGTCGAATTTGATTCGACAATCTTTTGGTCTTCGTCAACGGGGTTGAGATAGTTTATCAAGGGCAAATGCTGAGTTTAGCTATCAACTTTAGTTGTGTCGACTATACTGTGTATTTTATAATAGGCAAAATTGTTGCGACCTTTATTTCCTTTACTTTTTTTGGGATAAGTATAGTCCCATTGGTTACATGCTTGTCAAGTAGTTTACTTTTGGTCAGAATTTTAGAATCACCATCGTCATTTGAATGTCACACATAATCCTGGTACCAGCAAGATAGGAAAGCATTTCGCTTTAAAACATTTTGAACTGTATTGTTTTTTGCCATGCCTTTTCCCCCATCATAATCCAATGCAGCTAAGAAAGAATCAAAATACGTGAATACAAGGTTAGTCACGTAAAGGGCGGTGTATGACCAAAATATACATCACAGGTTGTGGGATTGATTTTAAAATAAATTAATGAATTGCAATAACCGATTCTTAAAACATATTTAATTGATTATGACAAATAGTCATAACTACTTAATAAACCAATTTATTGTATCGAAAAACCCTTTTTCTCTAACCACGAATCAACCTCGTTTTCTTCCAATCCATCAACTTTTCCCAAATTAAGACCATAGGGTTCATGCCCATTACTGGACAATACTGTATTACCCATACACATAACTAGAATAATACAAGAAGAATCCCAGAACTTCCATCACTGTCACCAAATGAATGCGAGACCCTTTAGGGGTATCTTTACATATGAACCATATAAACTTCCCTCTATAAAAATCCATCATATGGTTTAGTTGTTACAACGACAACAAAACCCAGAAAAATCACCAAATTCGTTCGATTTCAGGGTTGATTTGGAGGGTGAATCGATCGATTGATCGAGGATGCAGTACTTGAAACCTAAAGGGCCATCTGGGTTTTCGGCTTCTTCTACTGCTGAGGAAGTTACTCGTGGCATTGATGCTTCTGGCCTCACCGCCATTGTCACTGGCAACTTCTCTCTCTTTCTCTTTTTCGCGTCGTGTCTTCAATTACATTGGATACAAATGGGTGGCCCAGTAATATCCCTTTTTTGTAGACGCACTTTTGAGTATGTTATTTTTGGTAACATGAGAGGTTTTGGAGAATCTGGTAACATGACCGGTTAATTTCATCAGTCAGGAAGGGTTGGTTCGGGGATAAGCAAGGTTATCTATGAAGCGTTTGAAGAGTACGGTAAAATGATTGGGTTAGAAGGGTTGGCTCGATTTTAAACAACTCTTTCCTCCAAGGACATCGAGAATTGTCTCTTTATATTACACTTTGCCTCCTCCTTATAACCTCGTGTTTGAGGAGATTATGTGGCTTGTTGACTTCGATTTGTAGTGATGATGAAATATTGATGATTTTCATGGAGCTTCTCCTAGGAGCTTTCCACTTCAAATCTTTGTTGTAGATTGTTGATTTGATATTTTGTGGTGTTATGTTTATGTTTATTGTGTCGTGGAAACATATCTCGTGTTAACAATGTCGGGCATGTATAAGAGGTTCATTCTGTCTTGCCTGTATAGTGCAAGTTGGTTTTGCTTCAGTGAGTAGGTGGTGGATAAACTTCCATCTTTGTTCCTCAGCTAGAGGGAAGCTGATATTCTCCTCCTGAATTAATAATTATACTTGATAAACTTCCATTCAGTCAGCAGGGTTAGGGGCCAAGGGCCTCTTTTTTGAAGAAAATAATATAAAAATAAGTATTCCATTCAATCAGATGAAGTGCAAAGGGAACATTCGTGCCTGAATGTATCAAGTGGATCATCTGGTGAAAGGGCTTCGCTTGTCCATCACAATATAATTGTGAAATCAAATATTGACTTAGATACAGAATTTTGTGTTGGAAAGAATCAACTCCTGGAAAAAGGAAAACAAAATTTGGACCACTGTAAATAAATATCCTAGACTTTTGAAAAAATTTGGTATGGTCTTTTCTTGGATATTAGATACCCTATCCAGAGTTAATTATATATTATTCCCGCTATTAGTGTTTATTTGTTCGATCAGTAGTGTCACATACCTTTTGATTGCTCAATACCATGACTTGCCTCTGGTCGTGATAGTTTTATATCGTTGTCAATTGTAGTAAATAACTGTATTTGTTGTCTTTAGAGACACTGAAAGTGTACGGTCATTTGGACATACAATTACTGCAATGTAAGCCGCATGCATGTTGGCGTCTTATATGACTCAAATGGTTCCAAACTATCAAGAACTGGGTCAAATCTTGTAAAAGGAAAAAAAAAAAGGTTGGATCTTTGTAGACTTCAAGAAGTAGGCATTGGGCATGCCATTATTGATTACATCATGTGTAGAGAAGGTAGTTTGTGGTTTTATCCGCACTGAAGAATGAGCCATGTAACTCTTGTTCCAGCAAAGTAGTGTATGTTGGGAATTCCTTAAAATTTTTGTGTCTTGATGATTATTTCAGGAGCATCCAGTGGGATTGGAGTGGAAACAACCCGTGTTCTTGCACTTCATGGTGCTGATGTGGTTATGGCAGTGAGAAATGTTGATGCTGGCAAAAAAGTTAAAGGAGCCATACTTGGAGAAATCCCATCTGCCAAAGTCGATGTTATGGAGCTTGACCTCAGCTCTATGGAATCTGTTAGACGGTTTTCTTTGGAATATAAATCCTCTTGCCGTCCTCTCAATCTTCTCATGTAAGAATGCTGAACTTAGGCACATTTCTTTTTGTTGGTTGACCATTGAATCTTTGCTTCTAGCTCCCTTGTTTCAGTGTTGATTGATTTTTCTCCCTCGTTGCAGTAATAATGCTGGGATTATGGCAGTTCCCTATAAGCTATCCAAAGATGGAATTGAACTTCAGTTTGCAACTAACCATATAGGTACCTTGTTGCATCAGATCATTATCCTCATCATTTTTTCTCCCTTTGTTTGTACACACAATGCATTCGTTTTTCGTACTGCTATAAAAAACTGGACTTGCCGAGAACTTAACCATGTGTGGGAGTAAGAATTTGGTGTGCTCTGTCTTTCCCATACTTCGCAAAGCAAGAGGCTATTTACATTGAAACTACTCTTGATATGAGTATCTGACCAAGAGGATGAGCTCGTTCCTCCATACGTTTTGTTCTTCAGATACTGAAGTCCGTCAGTGGAATCTCCCGTGTTGCTTGGATTTTGCTCTGAAAACATTATCTGTGATAAAGTGATTAATTCTCTTGTTGTAGTACAATGAAGTTACCATGGCAATTTTGATCTCTTCCAGGTCATTTTCTCTTGACAAATTTTATGTTGGACACCATGAAAAAGTCTATCATGGAGACGAATGCAGAAGGAAGGATAGTCAATGTTTCATCTGAAGCATACCGATTCGCATACAAGGAATCTGATTTGACAGAATAAATGACGAATCAGGGTAATCTACAGGCTTCTTTTGCCGCGATTTGCAACTAGTGTTGATTCACCTAATTATTTTATCTTGACTTTGTTGCTGCTAATATCACATGTACAACAGCTTTCGGGCGTATGGACAGTCGCAGCTTGCCAACATACTGCATGCTAATGAGATTGCAAGACGACTCAAGGTATCTATCTGTTTTTCATTTAATTTTCGTGATGATCTGTGTGGTGAAACCATGGTTGAATTGAACATTGCCAAAAATCCGATTGGTTTGTTTGGTTACTGATTCATCTTCTTAATTGCTGACTCGCCAGGTAAGTCATTTTCGGCCAGGATTAGTACCGATTCTGATTTTGGTTCCATGAACCTTGGATGAGAGACATGATCAGTTTACATCTTCCATATTATGACCGGCTGAGTAAAATATGCTGACTCAAATGGGAAAAGTATCCATTAATTTATTCTTGAACTTTGCTGGTTTGGGTCATGTTTGTCTGAGTTTGTTGTTAATTTTATGATTTTCAATTTTTCTTCATCATGTGAATGTAGGAAGAGCGGGTTAATATCACGGCAAACTCACTTCATCCTGGGGAGATCACTACAAATCTATTTCGTCACAATGGATGGCTAGACAGTAACTTTCTTTCTCTTTCTGTCGCTGTCAATACAATTTCTCTATCGTATCAACTCATCATACTTGTGCTAGGCCATGCTTTGGTTACCAATTTTTACTGAGTTCTCCTTTTTTGGCTTGGAATGTAGGTCTTGTCAAATATTGTGGGAGATTTGTGATAAAAAATGTGCAACAGGTATGCAGCCTTACACATCTTCAAGTTAGTATCATGCTAAAACTACTGAATATCAAGTTTTTGAAGAAACTTAAACCGCATCAACTCGCTTCATAGAAATAGTCATGATGGAATCAGTTTGTTATTAATTGGAACATGGGAAAATGACGGGATACAACATTTTTAAGTAGGAGGTTTTGGATCCTTTTAGAATTATAAACCTTGTGGCTTTGTTGCTTATGAGTTCTGACAAAGTTCATTGTTGTGACTTTTTTTTTCTATTATTTTTTGGTAAATATGCTGTTGCTACTTTCTTTTTCTTGTTATTGGATGTCACTGCTGTTACTTTGTTCTTCTACTAAAACCTGCTACTAATGCACGTTGTTTGTATTGATGCACGTAGCAAATTAGTAGCTTTTTTTTTTAGTGATTTGCTTACAGGAAGCAGAGTTCTGGCTGCTCCTAACAGTTAGGGCTTCATGTAGCTGTATACGGTAGGACGTTGGCATACATTGATTATTGTTTGTTTCACTATTCTTTTAAAGGACAATGATGACAACAATCATTAATTTGTATATATCAATAGCTTTATGATAAATTGGTGTGAGGTTAAAGTCAAATTGAGATTTACTAATCGCTCATACTTTAACTGCTGATGTGGGCGTTCTATTTCTATGTGGGTGTCATTCTAATGCTAAATTGTTGTGTAATCTTCATGGTCACAGGGAGCAGCAACCACATGCTATGTGGCATTACATCCTCAGATCAAAGGCGTGAGCGGGGAGTACTTTTTGGACAACAACAAATGCAAGCGAACCGCTAAAGCTGAGAACAAAGAACTCGTATTGAAGTTATGGGACTTCGGCATGAGCTTGACAGAACCCGAACCCAAATAGCTCAAGTTTGTATTTTGATAACTTGAAGCACCATTGCACGGTTCATCTTCCCGGAAGATATTTAATTCTCAGGCAGTCCAGGCTCAAAATTTACGGGAACAAGATAGTGTAATGTTTGTGATGTTTAGAGTTCTAATAGATTCATAGGACAAAAGGATCTGTTATCATTTGGTTCAAGTTGACCCTTTTTGTTTAGAAGATGTGAATTGTGATCATTTTTGCTTCAGAATGATGAGATCGCATATATAATGCACTCTTATCTATCAAGACTAGATGTACATACTCAGAGATCATCTGGTGTGAAAATCTGTCATAGCGTCTTAACATCAAACTACAGTTTTACTAAATAACGAAAAAGCTCAGTTTCCGACTTAATTTTCTATAACATAAAAACTTTCTTTATCCATCCGGAAAGAGAAAGCTATTACGATCTCCTATTTATCTGTTGGATCAACTAGATATGAAATTAGCTTGATTTTTTTTCTCTTTTTATTCTTTGATCCAACAATTAAAAAGAAGATTGCACTAGTTTGTTGGTTAATGCTGCATTGATGAATTACCAAAACATACAAAAACTTGAAAAAATAAAATAAAAACATACGTAAGGAATCAAAATTTCAACAAAATATAATTTTATCCATATCAATTAAAATCCTAATCTTATTTTCATCTCCACCCGAACCTCTGCCATCACCCAACCACTATTGGAATCTTCACCGAAAACAAGTCGTCGTTGGAGTATAAAACAGAGACAGTGTGCATAATCAAAAATGAAAATAAAACATTAGTATAAAAATAAAACAGAGCTCCTTTCATAACAGATATTTTGTTTCGAAACAGAACGCATGAACAAATGAAACAAAACACATATACAAATGAAACAAATGAAACAGAATAAATGCACAAATAAAACAGAACGTATAAACAAATAAAACAAAACGTATGAATAAAAAATAAAACATAATATTAATACGAAACTATACGTCATCAGATCCCGAGTTCATCAAACAAATGAAATAGAACACATGTATTTTTTAACAGAGCGTATGTTCCCGAATAAAATAAAACACAAATAAAAAAAAACAAAACAAAACGTATATACAAAAAATATACAGAGCTTCTTTATTATTTTTGAAACTGAGAAACAGATCTAAACGAAACAAACAATTAAAAATAAAAAAAGACAAACAAAAATTGATTAAAAAAATTGAACCCTGGCCAATATCATATACTACCATCACACCAATATCACACAATCAACATGATCCTCTTCGATCAACAAACCAATTGGGTTATCACACTGCTCAAACAACACCACACCATCAACACAACACAAATTGCCATTTCCACAGCAACAACCAAACCGAACCAGATCGATTCATCACATCAACACATCTCATTCAAAATCCACTACGCATATAGTATCAAATTGCGAGTTCGTTCATCAGCGAATTCCATATCATCAAAACAACATGAATCACCATCACACCAACAACCAAAATCGATGCACTAATCAATTCACAGCACAGAAAATTAACTACGCATATATCGATTCACGAATTCATTCTTCAAGCTGATCGGAGCATCGTTCGTCGTCGTTAGTCTGCAGGAACCTTGTTGGATCGAGACAGCAAGAGGTTGTCGATGACAGCCGCGTCGGAGGCGGATGGCGATGAGTGATCGGCGTCGCGGTGGCCGGCGATGGAGGCGGCGACGACAGGTTGCGGTGAATCAGAGAGTGGCCAGGGAGGAGGAAGGAGAGAGAGGGTGAGAAGTGTAATTTAGGTTGAAATTGTATCTCTTGTAATTATGATTTTAGATGTACATGATGTTAGGAATTATTTTTTAAAAATATGTAGGTTTAGATTATTTGTTGTAGAAATTAAGTTCTTTGTATTTTCATGGAAAACTCAATTAACGTCTAATCACATTTTTTCTTGGCTCCATGAGACATTCCTAATCGTCAAATTGATGCTCTCATAGTTTAGCCATTTGCCATTGCCCATTATGGGAAATTAGCGCCTAATGTTCTCGGAAAAATAAAAGCTCCTGGCCCTCGTAAATAAATATTGTAATAAAAAGTCACACAAAACTTACACAAAAAAAAAATCAAAAAAAATTAAACGTAAAAAATAAATAACCTGACAAGATAAGTTATTCATAAATATGATGCATCTATTTTACTTTTTTTTTTTTGAAATAGATGCATCTACTTCAATTTAATTTGGAAACATAGATACAATTTATTTTAATACTCCCTTCCGCTTTACTTATTTGAACCTAGCTAGGGAAAAAAAGAAAAAAAAATTACCCTTTCAGACAACAAAAGAAAATCAATAATCATAAATCTCATTATCCAAGACTTTTAAAGTCATATGATCCTATCCTTCCACTTACTGACAAAAAAAATACTTGCTATCATGTTCAATATGGAAAAGGAAAGAGAATAATCTAAGCAGCAAAATTTGGCAATCAAAAATACTTTGCGCTTAAAAATCAATCAATATCAATGCCTTAGCATAAGTTTCTTGCCAATTTCATGTTGTTTAGATTGCTGATATTATGCTGATTTAACTAATGAAAAACAGAAACAAAAATATTTGGCTTATGGTCACAGATATGTTTCTTCACTATATTAATGTGGTCCTCTGCATCATGGTCATGAAACTCGAGGCTCCCATCTTCTCCAACCAGGTATTGTCCACAAAATCACAACTTGCTCGGTTACTGTTCTGATTTCCATTGAAAACTTGTTCCGTTGTCGCGCTATGAATGTTCATGATGCTCGTTCAATCCTAAATTACTCATATCAAGCGCATATCATGATGCTCCATACGAGCTGCTGACTTGTATAGCGAGTGGTAACGCTTCTGTTCGTCTTAGATATATGCTAGTGTACTCTAAAGTGCTTCTGAACGAGGGAGCTAGTCATGTGTAATTTACATTGTTGCAAATCAGACATATTTGTGCATTGACCAAGTCACTAATTTGTTTTCTTAGTCGGGCTAATCATTTTTTTCCCGGGAAGTGCATGGATGATATAAAGGTGAATGCTGGTGCGACAGATGCAAATGAAGAAGCATCAGATTCAAACGGCGGCAGCAATCGTTCGCATAAGCATTGCCGGAGGTTAAGGAGTAATCAAAAAGGTCCTTCGTCCTCAATCTACAAAGGCGTCGTTCCACAGCAGAATGGCCATTGGGGCGCACAGATTTACGCCAATCATCAGAGGATATGGCTAGGAACCTTCAAGTCGGAGATAGAGGCTGCTTCAGCATATGACAGTGCAGCCATAAAGCTAAGAAGCGGAGATTCGTACAGAAACTTACCTCCGACCGATACCACACGTGAATTAGAGCCAAGCTTCCAAAGCAACCACACCACAGAGGATATCCTTAACATGATCAAAGACGGTTCATACCCGGTTAAGTTTGCCGATTTCCTGAGGGCACAGGACACGAAGACCCTGGGCAACGGGGGCGAGAGCCATGCGAGAGGCAAAGCAGCAGGACAAGTGTGTCGTGAGCTCTTCCAAAAGGAGTTGACACCAAGCGATGTGGGGAAGCTGAATAGGCTCGTGATCCCAAAGAAATACGCTGTCAAGTACTTCCCTCATATCGAAGAGGGCACGGAAGACAGAGCAGATGGAGGTGAGGGCGAAGGAGGACATGACACGACCTTGACGTTTTGTGATAGAACAAGGAGAGTATGGAAATTCAGGTACTGCTACTGGAAGAGCAGCCAGAGCTTCGTCTTCACAAGAGGGTGGAACCGGTTCGTGAAGGAGAAGGAACTCAAGTCCAAGGACATTGTGAGCTTCTACATGGTCGAGGCCAACGAGGGTCAGACTTATTGGATGATTGATGTCAACCATGGCGAGGGGGGAGGCACAGCCAACTCAAGATCAACGGAGGAATCCGGGCACAATAGTTTGATAGCATCAGAACCTAAACCAGAAAATGGCAACTCAAATGCAGATAGCAATGATAAACAACCCATAGAAGTCGAAGAAGCAACCAGCAAGAGGAAACCTGTCAGGCTCTTTGGTGTAGACATCAGCTGCAGATAGATTTAGTTTTCCTTCCTTGAAATTCTTGTTAGTGCTAAAATCAAATTTTTGCATCGCTTTGTGCTCTGATTTCTGTTTTTACCCCTCAGCAACATGTAACGTCCTCTGTTTAGCAATCATTGTTTGCGTCGCATGATGTAGACCACATCTGTGAAAAAGATAAAAATGCTCTGAATGTTAGAATTAGCAAAGATAACTTCAGAAGAATAGGAAACTAAGTGCATAGCCTTGAATATCAGATCGTAAATATCATGCCTAGGATGATTCCTGTGCATTTGGTAGTCACTCCAATGTCGGACTCAAGAATATTTTGACATAGCTAAATACAGCAGCATGCAGGCTTGAGCCTACTCTACCTATGCTGATGCAATTCTTGTTTCTGTGAAATAATTCCTTCTCCAGATTACTAACTGTTGATAATCTTCAAGCATGAAGTTCTCTGTGTTGAGGAAAGATGGTAACTTTGCCGATTTGCTTAAACCTGCGATGAAATGTTCCAATCAATCAAAGGATAATATGCAATCTAACAAATCAAAGACGAGCTTAACATAAAATTTTTAACGTGAAAAACCTTCTAAAATATAGGCAGTAAAAACCACGGGATCGATCTCGGAATCCACCTAAGTACTTCATTATGACGATTTTGATACAAAACTAAGTTCTACAAGGTACACAACCTAGATATCACCACAAATAAAACGATAACGCCTCTAATCCCATAATGACGGGATTCACTTGTAAAATAATGAAGATCAAGAGCCAATAGCAAGAACACCAAGAGAATAAGGAAAGAAATAATCAAAAATTGTCACTGCTATTCGGAACAGGATTAATGGCTATACGAAACTCCGATCGAGGATCCAACTGTTCAATACAAAGAACAGAATGTCGTATACATGATAATCAAAAATCAACTTGATCCGAACAAGAATTGACCTCGATCCGGCTGTTTTTCCCTCCACTGCACAGGTCAGTTTTTCCCTGTTTTTCTCCTGGTTTTTTTTTTTTGCTCTCTGCTTTGCTGTTTGGCTGCTTTTCTTGCTTACTGCTTTTCTCACACCCGTCTGCCTTTTATGCCTAAAAACTTTGAAAGACACGTTGGACCAAGACCATTTCAACACTCTCCAATCTTTATCCTAAGTAGTTGCCATTATGTACAGAGACCCACACAAATCGGGCTGTAGGATCATAGGAAACATCGACCAAAGCAGGGTATCAACTACTAGCGCGCAGGCAACCATATACTTTTTTGAGAAGGCCCACTGCAGGCTAAGTCGTATTGCTCTTGTCGTCCATACATACAGTAATCACACGGGCAGGTATGGCAAATCAACACAAACAGAAACACCAAAAAAAAAACATATATATAAACCAGGTGAATTATCAGCATGGTTTATTAAAACTTGGCTGAAATCAGGATGCAAATCAAGTGAACAAGTGAATTCAAACATATATATAAAGGATGTAAGAACAACTGACATATCAAAACAATGCTAGTTGGATCTAGCGAAATAACATTCGGTGTTAAGTTAGAAGTCATGTTTCAGATCATAGACATCGGCCATAGACACTGCACAACCAAGGCTATGTAATAAAAGCATAACTTACCTTAGAATTGGCTCGGACACATGTATTGGCTCAACATAGAATCAGACCTTGATAAAAGAAAAAATAGCATGCAAGGCACCCTAAGGAGTTTCAAGGAAACCGAGTAATAAAATATGATACTTGATTAGTTCTTTGCTTCTACCACTTTTATCATATCAACTTCCGCTTAACCATATAAACCCTCTATTCTGAATTACATATGAAGACCCTACAGGAATCACTAGATAGCGGAAATGCCAGAAAGTGAGTAGTACATACAAATGACTTGCTCCACAGAGTTTACTACTACAAAGAGATCAAAAATAATTAGAGAACAGTGAAAGAAAGATTAATGCTGCTTCAATTTACTTCATATGGCAAGAGAGATGCCTTCGCCTACATCATCTGAAGTCTGGGGTCCCCGCTGAACTTGTTGAAGTTATCAGACGAGCATGTATATTACAAAGCTGTCATCGACTTGCTTACTCCTGTATTAGAAGTTGAGGCTAGGTCCTTATTTTGCCTGCCTGCCGCCCGGGTTGTATAGGGTAATTTGTTTTACTCTCGTGTGCCCTCTTGGCTAATGTTAGAGGCGTTGTCTTTGTACTGAGAGCCCTTCATTTATGAGAAAAGTTTTACCAGAGGGGGGGGGGGGG
>LIEC01001078.1:0-11757 GCA_001925005.1 Drosera capensis | reverse complement strand
GCATTTTGTGAGACCGAGTTTATTGCAGCCACTGTAACAGCCTGCCCAGATCTTTCGGTTAAGAAAAGAACCATGTCAAGATTAGGGGGAGTATGTTGGCTAATAACCTTGACATGAAACACGTGTGTACAGTATACACGCGTGTACAGTAACGCCGACTACTGTTCATCCACCGGCCACTATTCATCTCCACGTTTTTGTACAAAAACGTGTTTAGCATAGCTTGTTTCATTCCTTATAAATAGCTAGATTTGTAAGGATAATAAGTAGCTCAGATTGAATAAGAAAAACAAAGAAAAAGGGACGGATTTGTCCCACCAAAGATCTGAGACTCAACTAACAGCTACGACTAAAGAACTGGCTAGTGAATATTGGCATTATTAATGATGATACATGAGAGTTATGCAAAACCACTGAGGAAACTAGAGACCACTTGTTCTTCAATTGTCCTTTTTCACAGGAGGTGGTGAAGGAAGTTCTCACAAGATTTCGGCTCAACATGGAATGACTGGATCTCAAGGTTTACAAAGGTGACGAGGGGAAAATCTCAGGTTGCAAAGGACAGGAAACGTATTTTCAATGTTATGGTGTATGAAATATGGAGTGAAAGAAATCAAAGGGTCTTTGCCAGCAATACATCGTCCCCAGATCAGGTAGTGAAGCATGTGTTTAAGGCATGGAAATGAGATGAAGAAGACTGTCCTTATGTATCTGTTTTTGCTATTTAGTAGCATGCCTGGAATGTGAATGTATGTAGCCCTGTACAGCAATGTAATATCCATGGGCATAGTATCAAATAGCTACGCGCTATGGCCTTGTTTCCTACGCCGCGCAAGGCCCATGCAGGTTTAGGTAATTGGCGCATTGCATATACTTATATCATGGACAAAGTTGAGGGCATGCTATGAAATACTTCATAGATGGAGTTTTTTTTGTAATTTTTTTCTCCATTATGAGTAATAAAGAAATTTATCGTTGTCCAAAAAACGAAGAAGAAAAAGCTCATACTTGTACAAATAAAAGTGGTAGAGTAACGCACATGAACAACTAAGCCTTTTTTTCCCATGAAACAGGCACAAAGTTCACGTGGATTAGATGATATTAGTACAGTGAAAAAATTATTGCTAGAGGACTGCAAGAAAAATACCAGGAATAGAACTGTCGCACAATACTTCAGAACCTCAAGATTCATCCTCACATCATCTAGGCTCCTGAAAAAAATAACAAGCATTTTTTTCCAAAAAAAAAATAAAAATATGAGTATGTTAAAACGTGAGACGGATGTGATGCATATCATACAGATCATGACATCATGTTACTCAAGCTTCATACAATCCATTAGAGATACTATCAAATCAAGAAACAAAAATAGCGCCATCCTCGTACACAATATCAATAAAAACACTATAAAAACCGTAAGAAACTAGACAGGAAATAAATGGATGTCAGGACATAGACAAAATGCTCTAATAAAGCGCATACCTGTGAGTCTGCTGCCCCAACCCAAAGTAAGTAGCAAGAGTAGCCATCTGCCAACCAAAAATTTGTTAAGCATCAGTTTGAGCAAAGTGGATCCATTCACATTCTCAAATCTAAACAGCACAACATTCAAAGAACAACCTAGCACATGTTAAGCTCATGAAGGAGCAACTTCTGAAATTTATGTTAATTGTATTCAATCTCCATATTCTGAAACGCAAGCTGCTGAGTTCATTTGCTTTAATAGTTAATTATTGTGTATTCTGCACCTAGTCAGTTACAGAGCCAAGTTACCATGAAAGCCTAAAGGTTTTTTTTTTTGTGAATGGCATTTCTCCAGTAGTGAGTGGACAGAAAGTGTCAAGGCCAAGAAGGTAATGATAAAAAAGCTTCGGACATAGCCAATATGCCATTTTTTCCTTTCCTGTAATCTGTAAATCGAGATGCAGGCCACAGAAATTACCTTCATGTTGCCTGCCCTCCTTCCAAATCTCTGCGTTAACAAGGCCAACGAATCAATGGTTCCTTTCGGCTCTGGAGGTGGTCTACCAATTGCTTCAAAGGCTTCCTTTATTCGTACACAGTCAAATCTTATTATGTTGTGACCCGCCCATATCCTCCATGTTTGAAAAATTGGCTATGTAATTCATGTTGAGGAAGCTAAACCCACAAGTTAATAAAAAATCTTGCAACATAAAAGAGTGGTGTTGCCAACATTGAAGAAACAAGCTTCTCAAACAAATTAAAAAATTCACAGTCAAATCTATCCAAACAATTTGCTCAAAAATATCACTACCATCCCAATTCGAGAACATGACTGGAAACTACTGCTATTCTTTACTCCAAAAATTATCATCGAGGTGCCTTTGCGTGACTTAATGGCTCCCAAACTTCCCAAGGAAAATGAATACCATCCACAATGAAACAATCCTAATTTAATCACACATAACAAATTTGCTTCACCATGTTCGCTACAAATTCAATCACCAACATTTACCACTCCATCTTCCTCCCTTTGTGTTCAACAATAGAAAGCAAGAAGAAGAACATGACAGTCCCAAGTTATATTGCAATCATCTTATTTCGCATTGGTCATTCACCCTCCCCCGGCCACCACCACAAACACTATCAACTCGGCAAAATCATAACAATGGACACTATACGATTAACCACGCGGCCTCCACCAACAATACTAAAACTCAACCAAGAAAAACACTATCAACTCGGCAAAATCATAACAATGGACACCATATGCCAAACCACACCGCCTCCGGCAACTATACTATAACTCTTTCAATTCACTGTTTGCAGGTCTTGATTCAATATTTCATTTTGTTTATTTTGTTATTTGCTGTTGTTGTTTGCCGTTCTTGATTCAATATTTCGTTTTGTTTATTTGTTATTGTTGTTTGCAGTTCTTGATTCAATATTTCGTTTTATTTATTTTGTTTATTTGTTGTTGTTGTTGGACCAAGCAGCCACCGCCAACTATACTATAACTTGACCGTGCAGAAATCCCCAACACTATGAATTCAACCAAATCACCACCACCGACACTATTACCTCAGACGAAATCGCAACCACCAACACTGTCAGCACAACCGAATTGCTACCACCACATTCCAATGAAACAGTACCATTCTATCCATCAACTCAAGAAACACTGATCCCTCACCACACAAAGACATTTCCACGCACAAACACAACATCCAATCACACAAATTCGATTCCCTCACCATGAAGCAATTCATACACTTTCCCAGCAATCTCCCCGAACCGCGGCGCCACCGCGACCGCCTCCCTAGTAATCCCATTACACCTAACGGACCTCACCGACATGAGTGCCAGACCCGATGGACGAACTAGGGTTTCGAAGGAGTCGAGCTCCACGAGCTTCCTAGGGCATACGAGTATGGCTCCGAATTCCAGGATCTCGAAACCCTGACCGGGTCGGGTCGGGACTGTTGTTTCCAAGTCGAAGAACGCGATCGGAGATTGGGAGTGATCGGACGGTGAAGATGAAGGGGAGGCCATGGTTAAGTGTGGGGAGAGAGATGGCGCCACGGGAGAGGCGGTGGGATTAAAGGGCTCTGAACTCTGAAGTAAAGTTGCTTCCCGTCGAAGCAATGGACGCGAAGTAAAGTTGCTTCCCGTCGAAGTCATGGGTTTGATGGAACCTTTTTTTTTTTTTTTTTTTTTTGACAAAGTTTGATTCGAGTTATAATCAATCATGTGCAAGCTCACTCGGTTTCCGGGAAAGGTATACGAGGAAAGTTACTCGTTCGTTCAAGTAAATTATGTCACAGGTTATCCTTAGGAATAGAAATTGGACATGTTACTCGAGGTGAACGTGCTCTAGATTGATTGTATTGTTCTTGTGAGGCAAGAGATGGATTGCAAGGAATCGCAACACAAGATTCGAGACTCGAGACTCGAGACTCAATATTGCAAGGATAAGATTTGAGTAACATTGTCCAGGCACATTAGAGTTGTGCGAATCATAATAGCATAAAAATGTAAAGGTTGTTGGCAAATGTTGTGAGTGTTAAAAAATGTGAAAGTAAAAACAATAACAAAAATAAAAAAAATCAATAACAAAAATAAAAAACTCTTTACAAGATAACGTGAATTTGTATAAGAAGAATGAACCTCTGATTAATAAAAAAAAAGAGCAACTAAGAATCATGTTTTGCGTATCCATTTGAAAAAACAAAAATAGATAAACTAGTAAAACAAAACTCGAAAAAAAAATTACCGAAGATATAGGAAAAAAAATGTTTCGGTTTCGGTTTTTGATTTCATATTCAAAATTTTCTTTACAAAAAAAATATTTTATTTGAAAAAATAATTTCAGTTATCGCAACTTGTTTTTTATTTTCATTGTTGATTTTAATTTTAACAGTTTCAAACAACAATATCAAACAACCCCTAACGTTTTATCAAAATGTTTGATCGATTTCACCAATTTAACATTGAAAAAGGAAATTTATTGCTAACAAAATAGAAGTTATGTGTTGCTATAATATATCAAATGGTAAAGATTTTTTTTAACCTGTTTTTATTTTAGAAATTTCCAAACCATGTAACTTCACCATCCGTTAATTTCTAACAATATATAATATTAGCATCATATTCTTTTTCTCCTTTTAACATTTGTTATATCCATACTATATTGGATCATCTACTGTAGGGGGTGTTTAGGGAATGGAGATCATTGGATCAAAGATCCAATGGTTCTTGCTCATTGTTTATTTTTGGGTTTAGTTTTTTTTTAGATATTTTTAAGGTTTATTTTTTAATAGGACATTATATTCAGTTTTTTTAAGATTTTATTCGTTTCCACCTTTTTTTTCCTAAGATTTCCTCTTCTTCTTTTTTCCAGATTTTTTAGATGGCTTTCACTGAAAAACAAGGGTGTTCTTTTTTGTGTGCATTACGGCACCCTAGTTTTTATAGTGGTCCAACAACAGCAACGATCTATCTATTTATCTATTCTATTTATATATATAAAGGTAATTTAGTTTTTTTGTCTAAAGAAACCAAAATTTAATTAATCCTATATTAATTACAATATTATATATTTATGGTTATATTTAACCTAATTAATTTACAATGACATTTTATTTTTTCTTTCATTTGTTCATCTATTTGATTTACAATGACACTTCATTTTCTCTTGTATATGTTCCATTGATATACATTTATATATATATAAAAAACCAACTCATCATTTATCCCATTTATCATTTTAATGTGTTAGTACACGAAGTAAGATAGTTCTACAGTAAAAAAAACTTTATTTTAAGAGTAAGTGAAATTTAAATATTTGATCCTTTTTTGTTATATCAGTAACAAGAAATTTATTTATAAATATATATAAAACAAGGTTTGTATTACTATATATCAAATTTTTGGTTTGTTTTGTTATCAACTTGATAACAAATCATATTTATGATGAAAGATATTTTTATTTTTTCTTGCCTAATGTTACATTGATGTGACGCGTGTAATGTGTTAGGAGAGGATAAAAAACAAAAACAACAATAATAATCTATGATTTAACTCATTGTAACTTGAATAGGTTAGTATAGAAATTAAGATAATCGTATGGTAGAATTACTTCGCTCGAAAATTAAGTGAAATTCATTTGATTAGTCTTTTATATATATATGACATTGATATGAATTGGTTAATGATCGTGTTCTTGTTAACCTTTTGTCCATCAAAAAAATAAAAAGAAAAAAGAAGTATTGATTATTTAGGTTTGAAAAAGGTAAAAATTGCTTATGATTGAGAACTATTTGATGATATTTGTTCTTATTTTGCTATAATAAATGAATGACAATATATATTATATTCAATATAAATTTATCCAAAGTATGAATATAATTGAAAAGATTATAAAATTTAAAAATTATATTAACATTATTTTAAAAGGAATAAAAGAAATAAATTTATTTTATTGTATCCAAAAACCAGGTTAAGAATTTGTATATATAAAACTAATTTAGTTTTTTTTTTTGGTACAAAAATTTGGTTTTCTTTGGTATCAAGTTTGATTGATTATGTATTAATGGCATAGCTTATGCATAATTGTCCACAATTACTCTTGATTTTTTTTGTTCCGGAATGACTTTTGATTTTCTTATACAAGCAAATCCAATAATGACTCAAGCAAGCGCATATCTTTTCGTTAGCAACAATGATCAAATTAAGGATATCGTACAATGACTCAAAGAAGTCTACAGCTTTGGTCAGCAATGTTGATCAAATTAATGATATCATGTCATGACATGTTTTCACATATTTAAGATTTTAATGCCCGAATTTTCTTTTCCTTTTTATAAGAATCCACGTGGAATTACTGTCGTTGTGCCCAACGTCTCATATAAACAAAAACTATGCTTTCTGTCTTAGTCATAAAAATTAAGATAAGTTCATTTATACATCATTAGGTTAAAAACTTTTGATGCACTCAATCATAACTCAGAATATCACATTTGTATCAGAATTTATATCTCTTTTTAAGATCAGAATATTTTTCACACCTAAGTTACATCTATCATCAAATCTTAGATCATACTTCTCCTCCAAATCTTGCATCTATAACAAAAAAAAAAAAAAACAGAAGAAAGAGATAGAAAATAATAACCATGAGTTATCGAAGCTCAATAATATATCAGGTCCTTAATAGGGGTTACACGAAAGAACAAGATAATAAAAGAAAAAGAAGACGATCACTTGGATCATTTGAGCCAGTACTTCGGAATTATCATGTCAATCTAGCATTCACAATTATCATTATAAATATACCAATGATTCACCCAATTCGCATAAGCACATTTAACACCACGTAACAACGTTTGAAACCACACGTTAAATGACACTTCAGACATTATCAACGTCATTTACTATTGTCATATCCTTTATGATTTGATAGTCAAGACCTAAATATCAAACAAAATGAGACAATGACACTGTGATACTATATGTCCCCTAGTCCAAACCACACACTGTTGGATTCAGCAATTTACTCAAGATTTTGTTATACTCATCATCCTATCAATCACATAAAAACGACAAACAATAAATATCCTCAATGTTATAATTTTGTCTTTGGTAAGGGTTATTCAATTTCATAAGTAACCTCTCTTCAGTTTTAGTAAAAGGGACATCCGCGAAAGGGGATAAGCCAAACCGAAGCCCAGGATCTCCTGCATTGAGTTATCCTCATACCAAAACGATCTCACAAGATTGATGAAAAAATGTCACCACCAAATCACTATATAACACAAACGAAAGACATAACACTTTTTGTATTTTATATCACGGAGTTATCTCACTAATTTATGGATTTATATTTCTTTCACACATTCATCCTGATTATACCAACAAACAAAACATAACACAGACCATGCAACAACACTCTACAACACTCAGTATTTAGCACACATAGCACACAACAGTTACAGTTAGTATTTTACATCAATCATATTTAATGACTACATCCAAGGATTAGAATGCATATTTAATGCATTCTAATACATCAACCATATTTAATACATATTTAATACATCAACCATATTTAATGCACATAATATTATACTCCCGGTATAATAATACACATTGTCACATACAATAAATGTAAGCCTTATATTCTACCATAGTTCTTCACATGCACAGGTGCAATCTCGTCTTTAAGTGACAACGAGCAGCGTCTCTGACTCCTATAATTTAATAAGATATGCGCATTAAGAAACATCATTATGAATGATTGTTCACTTCATGGAGTTAGGCATATTTATTCTTATTTTTTGAAAACCTGTCATAGTAATATTATGTGCTGATGCCAAGCTTTGAGAAAAGTCTTTGATACTTATTTTGATAGTTCATGATGATGATTTATGTATTTATCATCATTAAAAGTGTTTGTGAACATTTGGAGTTGTTTCAGGGTTGCTGATACTAAGTTTTGAGAAAAGTCTTTGATACTTATTTTGATAGTACATGATGATGATTTATGTATTTATCATCATTAAAAGTGTTTGTGAACATTTGGAGTTGTTTCAGGGTTAAAAGGTTCATTTTCGAATTTTAACCAATATGATCCTTCGACGTTTTCATAGATCTTATCAATAATAATAGTTTATTCGTTCAATTTTATATTTTCTATTAGATCAGACAGTTTAATATTTCTTCACTAATCAGTTCATGGGGCATGATATAAAGTTATGAACAAGAAATTTATTAAGTGATTCTGGAACAAGACATATAGGCATCCCTGTAACCAATTTTTTACAGTTTGATATATCTATTATTTTTATTTATATCTTGAGATTAACAATTTCAAATCATTATCTAAAAAGTTCATCAAAAATTAGATATGTGAGATTTCAACATATATTAAAATCGAAATTTATCACAAAACATATATGATTTTCTACAAAATTTCTAATAGTACCTTATCTTCGTATTTACCATGATCATGAATGACTACAACAAACTCCGCAGATGACATGACGGCTTGGACCGTGCCAAGTGTTGTTTGATGATGTCATGATATGATCGTTTTGTTTCTCTTCTTGAATCCGTGAAGAGAAGAGATTGAGAGAAGATGATGAGATTGGGGAAAAATGACATGGTGATGAGATTGGGAGCAAGTGACATGACACGGAAGAAGGATGAATGAGAATTGTTAGGAGAAGTGGAGGGAATTGTGTGGTGGTTGTAGTGATAGGTGAGAGAGGTGGAGTCTAGAGGTGGGATTTTTTTTTATAATCAAAAGGATAATAAGTCCTCATATTTATGTGAGGATTTAATTTATTTGTAATTAATATTTTTAATCATAATTTTGATAAATAAATTTTATATTTTTGTTATATAAATTACGATATTAAATAATATTCTGTTTTTATTAATAATTAAGAAAATAAATTATTTTAAATTTTTTGGATCTTTAAAAAAACTATCATGATATCGATCGTTATATGCGACAGTTATATGCAATAAGAGAAACTAATCAATCATAATTCGATATTTTGATACGATTGTATACTTTCAAATTATAATTTGATGTCTTAATGACTAAAAGTCTCAACCTATAAGTATCAACTCGGTCAAGAAAAAAAAACCTACAAAACAAACCAAAAAAAAAAAAAAAAAAAGAGGGGCGCCCTAAACCTTTATATATGCCAAGAATCCTGTATTTTTACATGTGCAACACCATGATCCATACAGACCCATGGCGAAGAAGATCACCAAGCTAGTTCACATGTCAACCACTCCCAATCTCCCCGCCAAGCTCCCTCCCCAAAACCTTAACAGACCCCTCAATCAACACCACACCACAACCCCCCCAAAAAACCCGTTCATATCCTTCAAACAAACCCTAACCCAAAACCTATCTTCAATCACAAGCCACACCCTCCTCTCCATCCTCAAATCAACCACCAATTCCCCCTCCATCCACTGCCATCAGCTCCATTGCATCGTAATCAAACACGGGTTCGAGGCCGTTTTTGAAATCTCGACTTCCCTTATCGGGTTCTATGCCGCCAAAAGGCGGGTGGGCGATGCACGGAAGGTGTTTGATGAAATGTCAGTGAAGAATGGTGTGGCTTGGACTTGTTTGATGAAGGGTTATGCCGAGAATGGGAGGTCAAGGAAGGCAGTGGAGGTGTTCGGGATGATGGTGGGGGAGAAGGGGTTTGTGGTTGATCGGGTTTGTCTGAGTGTGGCGCTGGGGGCGTGTGCTGATGCTGGGGAGTTGAGTGTGGGGGAGTGGATTCATGGGTATGTGAGGGACGGGAGTGGTGGGAGGGCGGATGTTTGTTTGGAGAATTCTATTATTGATATGTATGTGAAGTGCGGAGAGGTTGAGAAGGCAAAGGGCGTGTTTGATGGGATGAGGGAAAGGGATGTGACGACTTGGACGTCCATGATTGCGGGATTCGCGTTACATGGGCTTGTAAGGGAAGCGCTCGGGTTGTTTGATGAGATGACACGAAGAAGAGGAAGCGGTAGAAAGAGAGAAAATGGGAGTCGAAAGGGTTCATTGGTGGTTCCAAACGATGTTACTTTCTTGGGAGTTCTGATGGCTTGCAGCCACGGCGGAATGGTGGAGGAAGGAAAAATTTATTTCAAGAGCATGGTTGAAGATTATGGCTTGAAGCCAAGAGAGCCTCATTTTGGGTGCATGGTTGATCTTCTCTGCAGATCAGGGCTGGTGAATGAGGCTTACGATTTCATTTTAGGGCTGCCGGGGAAGGCTCATAACACTGTGCTTTGGAGGACACTGCTAGGGGCGTGCTCTCTTCATGGCAATGCTGAGCTCGGGGTTAATGTTAGAGCCCGACTACTTGCTTTGGATCCGAGATATGGCGGTGATGATGTCGTTTTGTCCAATGTATTTGCTTCCAAGGGTTTGTGGAATGAGAAAATCACGACTAGGGAAAGAGTTAAAAGGAGGAGGTCTTCTCCTGGTTGCAGCTCGGTGAAGGTTGCTCTGACGTGGTGAAAACGAAGCTGAAGCTAGATGCTTCTGATGTTTCGATATAGACTTCTTAGCTAAATTGAACATGTAGCGTCGGTGAGAGGAGGGTAAAGGCCTCTGATGTTGAAGAAGGATCTGTCGAATCTTATTCCTTGGCTTGGTTAAGGTAACTGACGGGAGCCATAACAAAAATAGAGCTCGCACATTACAATTTACATTGCTTATCAAGATGAATCCGGGTGATCTATCCAGGGCCAGTTGAGTTTGTATGTTGGTTGTCGTATAACTTAACTTGCATTAACGACTCTGCAAACTCGTCCATGTACTCCAGGCATATAAGGAAAGTGCTTCAAATAATACTCCGTGGCTTGTTTAAGGGAATGGACCGGAGCGATACTGGAAGGAGAGCTCTCACATAAGAATTGACATCGCTTGTTAACCTGAATCCAGGTGATCTTTCCCGGACCAGTATAGTTTGTATGTTGTTTTCTACTACTATAACTTGCTTTGAATAAGGACTCTGCAAACTAGTCCATATACTCTGTGGTCACTCATCCTACATTGTTGGGGCAATAGCAGCTCTGGTGACGTTCCTCTGATCAAACAGTTGGTTTAAACTCGAATAAGGAAGCAGGAGCTTTTTCTCATTCTGCGGCTCGGCAGATTTGTATATTACCACTTGCCAGTATAAGAGGATGCTGATTATGAATCCTTTGTGCAAACTTCAGGTTCTTAGTCGCTGCAGATTTGGTTGGGCATTATTGGCAGCAGTTTTGTGCTATCTGATTTAGCGACGATTCTCGTTATCTGTTCCTTGACATGTGCTGTTTCGATGTGATTACCAACCTAACTAGATACTTCTCGCCGCTCTGCCGGCAATGCATTATTAGACTACAACACTCACGGTTGATACTGGTGACTATGGAAGCTCCAAGGTCTCTAGAATTGCATTAGTGAGAAGCAACATGATGCGACGAGAAGCTAATAGATGGCAAAAGAACAAAAACACGCACACACACAACACAACACAACACAAAGGTCGCAGCCATGCACCAAGTAGTACTGAATAATGACGCAACGGAAGTTTAAGAAGATCACCTGATGTCGATTCCTGCAAAGACAGACCGCTCCTTGAACTTAACCACTCAATAGAACACAGTATTTGCTTACATCCGACACGTGTTAGCAAGTGCAGGTAAGAGATTACCAACAGCAGTATCTATCCGCATAGAGCGACCCGGAGTGGGAGAACCCTTGCGTGTGCATGAGCATGGGTGTGTTGGGGT
>LIEC01001074.1:2745-32738 GCA_001925005.1 Drosera capensis | reverse complement strand
CCCCCCAAGATATATAACTAGCAGTATCTTTCTATTTACAGTACCCCAAAGTTCACAAATAATGCCATTGTCATCTCCATCCTTGCTCCACGATCTCCTGGGCATATACATACATACATGATGACCAAGTGCACCATGATAATTGAGGATTCAGTTCACTCATATGAGAATTTCAACCCACTAGAAAAGGATCCCCGAAGCTCTTCTTTCTGAGTTTCAACCAGTGATCATGACAACCCATATTAACAGGTCGTCCCATCATATCGATCTAAACGTCAGTTTTTTCTTTTTTTAAATCAATCATCATCTAGATCTTACAGTCCCATATATCTATCATTCCCTAATGTTCATATCATCTCTTACTATTCCATTTCAAATTCTCCCTAATTACCGCGTGCGCATCTTTACAAGAGTTGTCGACTGGAGCCGTAACATATTACATATTACAGGTGGGAAATATGAAATTGGAAAAGAGAAGGCAAACTGGAGCTAGCAAGCATAATAGGAATAATTTGACAGCAGCTAGACATGAAAAATACTGAATGAAAAAAACAGAGGGGGGCATTAAGGGGATGTTGGCATGTTGCAAGGCAACCTTGCACGTTATTGTACTTCATTCCCTCAATTCCCATGTGATCAAAAGGGTCCCTTTTTGCTCTTTTTTTATTTGAGCATATAAAGAGGGCTACAAAAGAGGGCAAAGGGTGGTATGCCTAATCTTAGAATGTATTATAATATACATAATGTTAAATATAATCGTTGTGGTAGAGAATATAACCGTTATAATATACACTGTAGCATATTCTCAACTGTATGTCATATAAATAAAGGACTCATATAATATTTCATGAACCACATTAATATACAATATTATCTCAATACAGATTCTTAACATGGTATCAGAGCCAACCTCAGTCAAGGCCCAACAACCAACATCGGTCCAAAACCAAATCCAAATCCATCCTCTATACAAACTCATTTTGTTTTCTTCTATCTTGAGTTTGAGGGGTGTTAGAATATATTAGTAATATGGTCGTTGGAATATGACAGTTGGAATATGACTGTTGTAATATCATATTTCATGACATATTCTCAATTGTATGTCCTATAAATAAAGGACTCCTGTAATATTTCATGAACCACGTCAATATACAACATTATCTCAATGTAGATTCTTAACACCTAATGCCTTGTTTCCTTTTGGTTAAAATTGTCCAAAGATGAAACAACAGATATAACTGTACTTATAGTTTTCCTATACTATATATAACCCTTGTTTTTTTCACTCAACCTAAGTCTACCTTCCTCCCCTCATCCTCCTACTCTCCATAAATTGTCTCGGTCCAACTTCTTTCGTCCTGTTTTTTCATCTAGTTCTGAGTTGCACTCGATACATGACAATAGACATCATCTGAAAAGACATACTATATTCATCCCAATTTAATTATAATGATTTAATCTGATATAGGATTTTGTGTGTGTATTAAATTTGTACAGAATTTAATGAAAAAAGTATTTTTTTTAAAAAAGTAGTTGGATGCAGATGAGGTTTAGGAAAGAGATGAGGAAAAAGATGATGATTTGATTATATTAATATAAATTCATTATCAAATAAGAAAAGAATTAAAATGTTCTATTTATATTGGGATTAATAAAAAACACTATTATAATTAAATTAAGACAATAAATACTTTATTCAAATGATCGATATTTAGGGATTGAATACGGACGTTCTAAGCTCATGTTGTGATCGTGTACATGACAATGACACTATGTCGTAAAATAGGTGGGATTCACATCTTCACCTTCACGATGCATCATTTGAGCAGCATGGCAAGTCCAATGACGGAGCCAAGAAGTCTTGAGCGGGACGGTTCGCCTGCACTGGGTTCTGATAAGTAAATTATAATAAATACTACATTTTTCTTGAATGGCTAGCATAGCTTAATGGTTGTGAGTTGTGTTTTGCATCTACTGGCTCGGTTCAAACCTTGGTTACTGCTTCCTTCTTTTCATGAGTTACAAGTACTCTATTTACCTTCTTAATGCCTAGTTCATTTTAGTTTGGTTTTTTCTTATTTTTTTTGGTTTTGAAACTTCATTTATCATTTGTTTTGGCTTTTATTTCTAGTTTCTTTACGATATTCTCTCTGTCAAATTCTTTTAGTAATTGTTTTCCTTATGTGAGACCTGTTCTTATGCTTTTAAATCCTCATTCATATCTTGAAAATGATATTGGTACTCTTGACTCTATTACTGAAATGAGCTTGTTTGTCGGTGATATGTTTTTTGTTTCGTTGTAGTTTGGAATAGACTAGTTATATAATGATACAAATTATTTAACGTGTTTTTTCTTCGTCACTGGGCAAGTCGATCATCATATACAACATAGCATCGCCAGAAAACATTGAACAATTTGGTGTGCATATTGTTATGTACAGATTCTTCGAGAGATACTGAACATATTATCCTGTTTGATTAATTACAAACTCCTTTCGTCCCATAATTTTTACAACATTTTGTCTAATGAGGATGTACAAAACTGCTTGCAACATTTTCCCAATTGAAAAAATTATGTTATCAAAAATACAATTCTATAATTATTTTATATCATATTATATCATTCCATTATCTTTTTTCTCCCTCACCTTTCACTCCCTTCCCTCATAAAGATAAACAAGTAAAATGATCAAGATTCAACTCTCACCTAAATCCTTGTACCCAGACAATTTGTTACAAAAGTTTTGAAACGGGGGAGATATTGACTAAAATAAATCTTGGAGATAATTTATGATACTCAAGTCCGGCCATGTTGACTAGTTGCATGGTTATTGAGCTGATCAAAATAAAACATCTAAGCATCCATCAAAGGAGCAATACATCTACATCACATGTTATAGTGTAAGGTTTGAGTTTCAACCTATAAGGGATGAATAGGTTGTTTAAGATTCTTTTTGAATTTTTTGCATGGAATACTTATTTCGTACAGACTATTGCTCTATACAAACTACTCAGACAGTCTACAGATAACAATGGTTAGTCCACAGTAGAGATTGATAACTCTTTGAGTTTATCTCTTTTTTGCTGTGATGATCTATTAGAAACAACTCTAAATATCAATGTAATAAAACTAATAAATAGACACAGTATTTATACTGGTTCAGACACTCGACATCAAATGATGATCGAGAGCTTAGTCCAGTCTTCCCTTGGTAACCAATATAGTTAAGCCAAGAGGTGAGTATCACTATCTCCTTATTAGAGTTTACAAGAGACTTTCCTTTTACAAGTTATCTAAGAAAGACAAAGAATCTACATGCTTTGCACAAATCCAAACTCTGGACTCTGCTGCAAGACTTTATTCTTCTGCAGACTAGTGACACTTTCGACTGTATCTTCACGATTTAGCTTTCTTGAGTAATCTTTGAATTGCTAGATTGCTAGATTGCTTTGCACTCTTTGCGTTGTAATCCACGTTCAACAGCACTTCTCAATAAGCCTCACCGGTTCCTTTTTAAAGGCTCAAGGAACGAACCTCAAGCAGACAACGTATTATTCATGGAATGACACTTTGTCATTAGTGTTTCCCACCATCTCGTTCCTGATGCTGGCAGTCCACTATCCCTCGAATTCGTGCCGTTGTTACTTTAACTCAAATCCTCGCTTGACTGACTTCAAATCTCTGATCCCACCCTGGCAATCACCTTTGCCGGAATCCATTCTGCAGCAATTTCTAATCTGCATCTAGTCTCTGTTACAACCCTAGTCTGTATCCCATACTGCAACCCTAGTCTGCACAGTTTCTGTTGCAATCCTTGTCTGCACTCAAATCTGACTCAGTTCATGTCTTGCCATGCTGGTCCTTATTTGCAAGCTCAGTCCTTCATCCTAAAGTCTTTGAGTTTTTTTGTTGTTTATCAATGCACTAGCTGTTTATCCAAAGTCCTCTGTAGTAGTCTGCATCTGATGGTTTGCACGATCTTCATTCATCTGCAACCGTTTGCTCACCGGCATCTGACCTAGACTGCAACTACCTACTTGACTTCTAGCCTAAACATACTAACTACATTATAACTAATACATCTAAGTTTTGTTACATCAATTTCTATACAAATAAAGGGATTATACATTCCTATCACATAATTGTATCAAGTTATAATGGACTTTCAAATAGATCTCATGTTAAATAATAACACATGTATGATTGCAAGAATTAAATCAAGCAAACCTATCACATCTCCATCATCTTTTGGGAAACAAAACTAGGTCCTTTAATTCCCTTTTGTGAGCAAGATACTCCTCTACCATTCTCTAGAGCCTGTATTCTACTCACAACCTTCAACGGTCGAGGTTTTTCTTGGTATAATCCATCAACTTAAACAACACATCGCATCATTTAGCTCGTTGAAAGGGCATCCTTGTATACTCAGTTCTAAGGCGGGTCATTACTTAGGTTAAGTGATGGTCAATCATCAATATGTGATAATTGATTTAATTTAGAGTTTTGATCTGATGGTGGACTTATCACGTGATCATAGCACCACAAAAGGTCACTCAACTACCTAATGATGAGATTGAAAAGAAAAAAGAAAATGATGCAAAGGAACTAATAAATGGTAGCGTAGTTGGATTAAGACATTGACAACATAGATATCTAATTTTTAACTTAAATCTCCCTTAACAATTGCATGCAAGTGAGGGCAGAGCACCCATTGCATGCAAGTGAGGGAGCACCATTCACGTGATGAAGAGTCAAACTCATGATGGGGTTTTGATTTGGCTCGTCATCACATCTCTTTCTCTCCATGTTTTGACAACGATATTGCTGTATTATGGACAACAATAGTTGGTTCACCGACTCAATCTCTTACATTAGAGATCCAAGTCTCAAATCCTAACAAGTTTTATAATACAAACTTGAGAACATTTTTGTAAGTTAAAAGGATTGAGTCAGCGGCTAACAAGTCTTCCTCCTAACCATGTGATCAAAGATTGATGACACCTCGAGGAAACTAGAAGCAATCTCTTTATGCCACAATAGGGATGATGTTTTCTCATTCCGAATCTTGTATTTGACGGGATTAGTAAGAAATGACACGAAGGGATGGACGGAGGGAACACACAAAAGAGGGGAACTAACTACGTGCACAACTAGCAACCATTGAATCAGCTGCATCCCTTGTATCAGACATTCAGAACCCAAAACTAACATTATGAGTAGCAGCTAGCAGGAGCAGCAGCATGGAGTCTGTTCATATTGGGCTGCGCTGCCCTGCATCACCCCTGCCTGACCCTTAGCCAAGGCTTCTGCCCCCCTAAGGCACCCACTCGCCCCACCCCATCTTTTAACAACTAGCACCACCAGCTGCACATCTCACAGTGCCAAAGGGACTCCCTCACTTTGTTTTAACTCTCTCATCAGTGTGCACAATAATAGCTTCCTGGATTCAAACATGTAGACATAGATATATACAAGCACTCCTGGTGCTGTCTGATATGAGGGCAGAAAACTGCATGCTTATTCACTAGGAGCATGTGCATGACTTGATCCTTTCTCATTCAGCACCAGGTTTGGCTCAGTTTCATGCCAATTATGCCCCTCTTGGATGGACCCAAGTTGGTTACAGAGCCGGATTCGAGTTCGGCTTGTTAAACTTCATAAGCTAAGTAAGATTACAGTCATCTAAACCCTATGGATACCACCAATAGTTGTCCACAATATGAGAAGACTAGATAACCAGTCTTATCTTCATTACTATCAACAGATGAACTGTATCCCGATAAAGAGAAGAAAACAAGAAAGATAGAAACAATGATGCTTCAAATAGGGGTGATTTTTACAGTTGCAAACTTTTGGGCAACTGCAAAAGGAAATGGACCCAGGCATCAGCAGCTCCACTATGATGCAACCGGGAGATAAAAAGCTATAGTTCTGATGCTGCACCAGCACAGTGATGTTAAGGGGGTCAAAGCAACAAATAATGTACTCATGTGACGTTGAAGATGACTGATAAAAATCTTTCACTTCTATCCTAACACAGATGTGGGGTTTCCCACAGCAAGGATGCATGCAGATTCCACAACTACACCAGAAGAAGGGGGAAAAAAAAACAGAGCCAAAGCAAGAACAATAAAATCATAACTTTTTAAGTTTTGAAACACAGAAGCTCAAGAGATCATGCTTGCGCTGCAAAACTCACATGTTTGTATGGTCTTTATCCATTCAATTACTTGCATACTGTTCATCCTAGTGAGTTACAGCATGTCTATGATGCTACTTATCGCCTAATTTCGCCCATCCCTGGAATTTTCCACAAAATTTGCTCTACCGCTGCTTATTCTCGAAAACAAAAAAAAGCAGCAGATGCACGGGCATATAAACCATAATGTGTCGGTATTTCGCCCATCCCTGGAATTTTCCTTTCACCCTTCCACCCTCCATGCAGATAACAGATCCCGGGCAAAAAGAAAGAAAATTTCGAAGAAAATGACCAAACCACTAGTAGCATGTCAATAGAGCATCAGGAAACTGAAGTGACTCATATTGAAGAAGAATGCTAATGATAGCATGATAAAGAAAGATACTGTTTTCAAGTGCAAAATGAGCATGGAACTTATTCTCATAATAGGAATCGAGCGAGAGTTATAGGCCAATCACTAGGAACATTCCGTTGAATATAAACCAGAATTTCCCCTCAAAAGTAAGATAAGTGTCGGAAATTTTCCATCGTCAAATTTGCTATCTACAACACAAGGGTCAACAGGCACAGAGGCATAGTTCGAGAATGGAACTTGCTGGACACAAGCTGTTTGAGATTCAAAAGCATATCATTCACTTGATCATGAAATTAGAAACCAATGATGCAGATAGCCTAAAAAAGAATAATCCTATTATCCGACATATTCCGTGCATGATGGAACTTCTCAAAATAACACTGATAAGCAGAAACTCCTCATACATTACCGAATAAGATTATTGATCAAGAAGACTATCAGGGTAACTCTGTGGAGTCATCCTTCATCAAAGGGATTCCCCACTATGTAGAGGATAACTTGCTGTATACAACAGCTACCGAGATGAGTTTTTAGCAGATTAAGACGCGGGTATACTACGACAAGAAGAGCCCGTCACGCCCGAAGTCGGATGATCTCACTAACTGCGTGACCTTAATTATCCCGAATGGGGATAAATTCCCCCCGTCGTTGATGCAATAAGCATGTTTCCATACCTAGAGTTACTTTTACTAGTCCCTTAAAAATGTAAATTCATCATACATGAGCAAAGTTGCAAGCAGTAATATTGCATTTCATTTTCTCAGCAGGGTTCTAGATTTCCTTGATCTATCCTTACTCATTCTGTCACTAACTTGAACTGTACTACTCTTTTCTCAACACCAACTCACGATCTCGTTGATGTTAAACCAGGAGATTCCAACCCTTCAATGGCAATACCTCAGATAAGCCCCTTACCAAATCACCAGGGAAATTCTACAGTAAACATGATTCACACACCGAGTGTTACTTATGGCATAAATTACACAAGCATTTCCTCGCATTTTGGAATGCCCGGACATTCTAAACCCCCATCTGTTTTACCCTCCTTGACTCTTTGTCATCTATCGAAACTCTAATCTCTTATACACTAACACCACAAATACACACCAACTTGCATATCCCTTATCACCAACAACATACTCTGTTCAGCATAATGGATCATTCTGTACACACGAAAGACGACAGCCAATCCGCATTCATTCCCCGCATTCTCAACAATAACCAACCCCAGCATAAACATAGCTTACAAGATAGGAAAACAAAAATCAAAAGCATGAAACAACAAGTTTCACTTTCATCTCAGGGTCCGTCGGTCCAGTGAATAAGTGGTATAGCACAAACATTGTGGCAATCATATTATCCTCTAACCTATATCACATTTGTGGTGCTCATATATGTGGACTGGATCAAATCATATATGTGGAGCTCATGTTAGGTTTAAAGTACAGTGAGCTCTGGTGCTATCCAGAGTTCAGTGGTGGTGTTGAATGTTTTCTGTACTTTGTAGGGTCCTGTGAGTTCATGGCCTTGACTATTTCAAGATCATGTTTCTATGGATCTCACATGCTAAAAGGAGAGAAAAGGGGTCGGCAGAAGTTGGATAAGATGCTGCTGGTTAACAGTTACTGCACTTAAATGCTCACTCAAAGCCCATTGCCCACTTTTCTTTCTTTGTTTTTGTTTTTTTTTTTTTTTTTTTTGGTCTCGACCTTTGGATTATTTTCACCTCAGTTATTTAGTAGATTAGCAACAAATATCACATGTATGACTCTCTTCACCTGGTATAAAGGTGTTAACCTGGGAAAGTCTCTCTGCATTGTACAAGAGGATAAGACTACGTACAATTATATCTCAGCATCCCCAGACCCCATTCTAACGGAAACATTTGATGGTGGTTGTTTTATTTGTTAACCCGTCAGATAAGGTGTTCAAGGAGTGCTGAAGGATGCCTAATAATTGAGGGGAAGTATCCTTCAAGTATAGTCGAGAAGATTCATTGAACATGTAAACCAGAGAGCATGCCCAGTAAAATAATCCTTGAATAAATCGTATCCGGATTTACACATCTTAAGGGAAGGTTAAGGTGAGGCCATTGAGATAAAAAAAAACCTATCAAATGTAGCTCGATAGAGAACACAGAATCAAAGGAGCTCTCAATCATGCTGTATGGAGTCATACATTGGCTATAGTGTTGTTAAAAGTGCCAGAAACACACGCTTAAGCGTGACCGTGATGTGATGCAGTGCATGTGGTAGGTGCCTCATTTTTTGCTGAAGTGCAAATTTCTAAGCACTCAATTAAGCACATGCAGCGCTTATGCTCTTATTAAGTTGGTAGAAGCTTTTGAATCTTTTAAGCCTACTGGCTACAACAAACTCGAAGTTGACACCGCCGTCACAAGTTATCAATGAAGGAAATTGTTGCACGCAGAACATCTTTGGAAGATCTATATGCTTTTCATTAGAAGTAAAACGTCTGTAAACACTGTACAAATGTGTGGCATGATATTCATTTTCACAGTATAACAATACAGGATAACACACTCAGGTACCTTAAACATGAACTACTGCTGTTCTGTGCTTCTCAGTTCTTGACCGAGGGAGAGCGAGAATGGCTACAAGACCACTGGAAAAGGCAGCAACTGCTGCTACAGCCAAGGACGGTGAATTTCCTCCTCCGCCGAGCAATTGATCCCACGGTCCACTTCCCAACGACACCACCACCTACGCAATAAACTCACAAAGAAATTCTTGAAACTCCAAAGGCGAGAACGTAACAACAGTTGAACTTATGTCTTTGATGCATTGAACTTGCATACAAAGACCATGGGGTTGAATGAACAAAATTTACGAAATTCAAATAACCAGATCAATAATGTAGGAACACGAACCAACAGCTAAAGCAACTTCATAAAATGCATTACAACTACAAAAAGTCTAGCACAAATGTATTTCACATGTACTAGTCCAATTACGCCGAAAGAGGCGCATGCGGAATACTTGAAAATTTCGCACGTGGGCAATATTTCTACTTGATCTAAGAGCGTCAATCAAGATACTCTTGTTTCATAATCCAACCAAAAGATCAAACTCGTCCCTCATTTCTCCGATTACCATTAGAAAAAGAAGAATAAAGTGTCACGAGCTAAAAATCTAGCCTTTTTACTAGAATGTCCAATCGACCTATTGGTCCACCTATTTGATAAGAGACAGCACTTAACATACCCCTGGAAGTGAAAGGAGAATGAAATGATAAGGAGCAATAAACTTTGATGTGAACATTTGGGCCAGCCACCATTTTCCATGCATCGTACCGACAATGTGCATGAAACAAAGAGGAGAAAAAAGACCAAATACATTTTAAACCAACGCTATGCTTGATTATCAAGCGGAAGAACACAAAATCTATACAGACAGAAAATGAAATTATGTGGTATAAGAATCTTATAAATACGCCTATCCGTCTTCTTCTGCCTGGTCCCCTTGACCGGGTCTCCCCTAAAAGGCTATAATCTTTTCTTTTGTTTGGCAATGAAAAACCCTACCCCAATGCTCTGCTTTCAAGTACCATAGAGTAATTGCAAGAAGTTGACATATGCGAACACAAGCGGCGAAAGAAGAGGAGAATGCTACCGGATCTTGGACAGCAAGAAATTAGTCGGTGATCAAGTCACAACACGTCAAAGGAAATGGATTCCACAGGGAAATCAAGAATCACCAGCTAGTATGCAAAAACATATAGTATGAAGAAACAACCAAGCATATTTGCATGAATCAATGAAACCTTGATCACTCTATATTACACAGAACAGTGTGGCATCAGAAACCACACAACGAGAAACACAAGTCCGATGTCAACCGCAAATAGAAAGAGCTGGCTTGACATTCGATGAGTGGGATTTATGCCCACAAAATTACATAACATTTGTGGAACATTTTGTTACTTTCAGCATGTTTGCTCGGCACTTATTCGACAATAACCTTCTCTCTTTCAGCGACCCTGATCTAGTTTGCACCATGAATTAGGTTGCAACCATGCATTCAGCTGAACCTATACCATCCATCACTACATATCCTCCATCTTGAAATTAACTTGGTATCTTGTAAGCATAGTTGTCATGGCATAATCACAAGGCAAGTCGATATCAGAGATTTATAGACTAGTCAGCCAGTCAATGAATTAGTCGTGATAGGTCGATAATATATATGATTTAATTAAGATAAATATTGAATAAAGGACAAGCACATGAAATATATAATAACATAGGAATATTGTCCATTACATCTAAAAATAATAATAATGTTAAAACCGAAATTCAATAAAGACGGATTAAAACATAAGTAGATAGGACTTTTTTCATCCATGATAATTCAATCAAAGTCATTAAAGAAAGATGAATTTAGGAAGTGATGATACGATATCCCTTTGTCTCCGACCAAAATCATCATCCATATCTTCATCCTCTTCTGTATCATTACCCGACTCTATCTTCAAAATTTTAATTGATAATCTTTTTTTTTTTCTCTTGAATCTTTTGAGTCTCTTTTGAATTCTTTCCAAAAAATTATTTGATTGCAAATTTGACTAAACAAAAAAAAATTGTAAAAGTTATCCAAAAAAATTTAAAAAACAATTATAGTAAAGCACTAGCCCAAATCTTTAAGTCGTTTAACAAGACGAGATTAGTCATCGACATGACGGACAAGACGAAAAATTTCCTATGATTCAATTACTCGACGTCGAAACTAATCGTTCATTTAGAAATTTATCGAAAAATCGTAGACTAATCGTGATTTGTCGTACGCCATGACAACTATGCTTGTAAGTTACAAGAATCCTTGACCTTCATTTGCTTTTCAGGAGAACCACTCTTATTCAGATGAGACCTAATGAGTACAGATAACTAAAATCACCAAGAGAATACTGTTTATCTGTCCATGAAGATCGTAACCTAGATTTCTGTACCTCACATATTGCCGTTTGTTTTCGTGTTCCAGAAACTTGGACAGTCAATTTTCCGTTTGCCATCGATTTTCCCACCCCAAGCTTCAGTGCCCAATGTGTATCAACTTTAACAAACTAATCCATATTGACTGATGAGGTATGGAAGAAATAAACTCGAATTTCGATACCCTTTGATATAGTAATCCTTTTTCCAATGGGTATCGATTTAAGCTGACATAAAATTTTCGGTTTCTAACGAATGGATGGGTCATATAAGGGTACTTCGTCATCAGTATAAGTTCAAAAGCAGTTGCAGTGCCCTTGGATAGTCTTTCCCATAGTAGCCGCGTGATTCCATCATGGCTACTATTGACATCTCTTACACCTAAGAACACTACAGATGTTACAGAATCCAGTAAAAATAATCTATGGTGAATCCACTTTTGCATATGCAATGTCTGAGAAAACAACTATGCAGAAGATGAAATTCGTGAATGCAGATAATTTTTTGGAGCCATACCTGTGGGATAACAATTGCCAAATTCAGCACACCCATGGATAAGCCTGCATGGTTAACAGGAAAACTGCTGAGGCTCCCTCACCCAAATCATATGTAGATCAATACACCAAGAAAAATCTACCTTGACCAAGCCCCAGAGCTTCGATTCTTGCAGAAACCATGGCATATGGGATACTATAAGTGATCTGGAATAAAAGAAAAGCACTAATAATTTAGTTAGTAAGGTTACATCAAAACAGATCCAGATAGAAACAATGAATATTTAAGGTAGTTAAAGCATTCTGCGAGTTCCACATGGAATAACTAAGAAAAATAAAATTTGGTTCGAATCTGGATATAATATACAACCTCATAGACCAGCTCACAATCACAAACACAAGTACACAATCAATGATCCACTATGAAAATTTGATATCGCATAGCTCAACTTGGAATATGGATGCATAGTTCAAGTCCAAGGACAAAACACATTATGATCGTCTATGTTGCACCTATAGTACCCAATAGGTATCTCCTCATTATCTAACGAGAAAAAAATCCATCACAGCATTCCATTGGCCTATTCACTTAGTTCAGGAATATCCAAAACAAGTTTGATACCGACCAAGCCATGGACTAGATTCACACATTAAGAACTGGTTTTCTGAATCAATTAGTTCATTGACCTACAGTACAGGAAATTTGTTGCATGTTTAAGCCACATCTCAATGGCTAGATGGAGACTAAATGCTATCAGATCATCAAAACTAATGCAAAAGGAGGAAAACTTGTGAGTGCTAGAAATGTACAAGGTTCAGGCATTAGCCAGAAAATGGGCAGAACAATGGGAAGCAACTTACAGCAAGTGGAATGCCGAGAACGGTAAAAACCACCAATGCCGCAATTACCGCATCATTTGGAGGCAAATCATGGCCAACTGAATCTATTCTGCTGACAACAAAGGTTATTATCAGCATTGCTATGAAGCAAAGAGACATGAGGATATTGGAGATTCCCCAAACCAATCCAGCCCCTAGCTTCCTACAAAGCGTCTCCATTGAAATTGAAGTAAGACCGAGAACTACGGAATTCAACATGAGGCCAAGCGCCCCCATTCTAACTCCTTCATTGTATTTCTCCCCTTCATTGGGCTTGCCTCCATAAATCTCTCGGCCCATCCAGTCGGTATCAAACAGAAGAAATGGGAACCATCCAATCCACGTAAGGGCAGTAATGAACAGAACTATCCAAACAGATCTAGGAAGATAACTGAAAGTGCCGAACAACTCCCACAAGAAAGCCTCATGAGCAACACCTGACTCATCTGATCCGTCTGCAATGGCTCTGGATCTGTAGCTAGAGCTCAATGGCAATTCCTGTGATGCGGAGACGCTGAGATATGTTGTTATAGCAATACATACAATGTCGATGAAGAAAGCAGACTTGAGATTGGCACAATCGGCAGAACAAGCAGAAGTTACAGTGAACGGCAGAAGTTTGTACCATCCACTGTATGATCCAGTGGCAAAGCCAAGGACATTGCCAATGGCCATGAATAAAGAGAAGTATGCATTTGCGACTCTGTTCCTTCTGTGATCCTTCCCTAACAAGATAAAAAGTTGAAAATGAGACTAGTGATTATTTTCTTGACCAGTAGATGCATTCTCAGGTGATCAAAAGTCATAGATTCACTACAAAGTTCAATCCAGTAATTTTTCCTGTTCCTTCAAGATTCTTTCAGACTATACACGTCTCCTCCTTTTGTTGTCTCTGTTTACTGAATATCATAGAGTAGAGACTCGGCAATCAACATCGAATAGGTCTGATTATTCATTACAGTTCAACTGGATTGGCTCCATTATAATATGCTTCTACGTATGAGACCAAAAAGTAGATGATCGCATAGCCAAAACAAAATGATTAATGAATAATTTTAGGAAAAACTATCATTGTTTGCAAGTTGCAAATGACGGAAAAGATAGAGTATGCAACCAAGAATAACAGTTTCATTCAAAATAGAATAGAATCCAACAAAAATAAAAGAAAATAAAAGGAATTTGTACATGAAAGGCTGAAAGCAATGAATAGCCATCTTGGACGAAGGGAACAGTAGGGGTTCCGTAAGTTTTGGCAAATTTTGAATATATATATATAAGATCATCTAACTTGATTTTAGCCATGAAATGGTTCAGTGAAACATTTCCATATTGTCCTCACACAGAACTAAAGTTTGCTACAATTTCAGCACAATATTGCCCATGAACTGTCTAAACACTCCATAAAACTTACGACTATTCTACTTCTTTGGTATATAGTTCTAATGAATGTAGAGAGCTAGAGGGTTACTGAAGTTTGATCAAGTCCGTAAGAAAATATCATAGTGTAGGCTAGAAAGGAAATGGCTTTCGCCACAGGGAAAGAGGAAAATGAGGCAGCAAAAACGACCAAAAATAAAAAATTGCAACATGATCACCATCAGACCAATCTACTCAATTGTACCTCATAATCAGATTACACTTTTGATGGATGAAATCAACTATGGGAAAGTTGCTACAGGCGTAAGAGTTATGCGGTTGTCAGACAAGCAAATAAGAGTGCAAGGAGTTGATTTTGTAAAGAAAGCACAAGGAGAATAGCTTGACTTAACAGGAGCAAGAAAATGAGAAGCTAGGATGATAAGGATGGGATTGTGATGCTGGACATTGCTCCTCGAAGAGTATTGCCCCCTCCCCGGAAGCAAACCCAAGGGATTTCTGTCCAAGGCAGAACAAAGATAAGTAGAAGGCAGGACATGACATGATGTGCAAATGCTGGAGGCTATTACAAAGACCGGACAGAATTTGAAATAAGTGTCCCTAGAGCTCACAGAACCAACAGCCAGTAGACCATGAACGTAGAGGGGGAAATCTCAACAGAGCTAAAGGATACCCCAAATGTGTAACAAAGAAAGTAGGGAACTTTTCTAATATGATCGCATTGCAGAATTAATTCTCAAAACTAAAATCCTCAGAAAGCCAGGTGTGAATGGGTGAGAGCTCGAAGTATAATATATGAGACTACAGTGAGGGTAAGTTTGGAGATGAACTGATAGCTAGGGACATCAGGCAACACACAAAAAAAAACTGCAGAACGGCAACAAATTGTCTAGAAACGGAAGCCAGCTAAGAGAGTGTTGAATCCACCTTGAACTCAAGGATCAGTGAAGAGTTAAAAACCTCCAGACTTGAGGGTTATGGAAGAAGCATGTAACATACTGGCCCAAGAAGCTTTCTTTACACGCAAGACACCATTTTTCAGGGATTTCTTTGAGAAACTGATGAGTTCGTTGAGGTTCCCTCCCATATTACTATGAGTTCTCACGCCAAACGTGAGGTTGTCAATCTACTAGATTATTGATCGACGGAAAGCTGGATTTCTTCCTGGGTAGTCAAGAGTCTAAACCAAGCCGTCTCACTCCATATCTGTTTGTTCTACCATAGGAATACCTAAAGGAAATCGATTTTGGTTTCCATCCAAAAATGTTGTAAGGATGCACGGAATCCTCCATGGGGACCCTAACCTAGTCATCCAATCAATCGAAGCATAACAAAGAAAAAAACACAAGCATCGATGCACATAACCAAACCCTAAAATTCCAGAAACACATTCACAATCATACCAGTAAGATCAGCAAGGAGAGCCCTACAAGGCCCCTGAGTCATATTATTAGCAACATCAAGCAACCAAAACCCGACCACAAACGCTGCGACCGCCCTGGGCCGCTTCCCTTCTCGATCCCCACACCACCACCCGATATCTGCCGAGTGCCCAACAACCAAAACCGCCACCACAATCATCGCCGCACCGGCGACAATAAACGGGCGTCTTCTCCCAAACCTGCTCTCACACCGATCACTCATCAACCCCACCAGCGGCTGCACCACGAACCCCGAAAGCGGCCCGCAAAGCCACACCACGCTCGCCCACGCGTGCGGGATCCCCAATTCCTGCACGTATGGTGTTAACAACGATAACTGAAGCGCCCACCCGAACTGTATCCCGCAAGCGATCGAGGTTACCCTTAACAGCTTCTTCAACGAAACCCTAGAACTCGGCAACGGGGGTTTGGGATTAGGGCATGATCTGAGGCGAGAATGGGAGATGGGTTCTGCGATTCGCAATAATGGGTCGTCGATTTTGGGGTGGGGGATCGTCATTGAGGTGGAATTGGGGTGAATTTAGGGTTTGTGGTGAGTGTTTGATGTGGGGAAATGGAGGGAAATTTGGGGGAATATGGAGATTTTGATTCGATTCAGGGAAATGGGATTATTGGGTAGCAATCAAAATTGGGAATCTTTGAGTTGATGATTGATGATTGATGATTGATGAAGGTGATGATGGATGAGCGTGGAGAAGAAAATGGAGGCGAAGCAAAGGGCAGAGGCCAAGTGTAAGGGTTTGGGTGATTTCATGACGGTCAGTCAACTAATTATAGATTTGATTTAGTTTCAAGAGTAATAGGAACTAAAAATGGTCATCGGTTTTAATAAAGAATGATGATCTTAAAAAACAAGCATTCAAGCTTAAATTTTGACGAATCAATCAATCCATGAAATCATGTTTTAATTTTTTTAATCGTTGATATTATAATTTATTGATTATATATTAATTCATAATAAAATCTTTAAAATTTTATATTTATCTCTATAAAAGATCATAACCAACTATTTAAATTTTAAATTCATAAATTTTTATGAATTTTTTTTTTAATGTGGGATGATGAGAATCATGGCTACTGTTCCTACAGTTTCCTCTTGTTTTAAACATTTGTTTTTTTTGGCATGTATCTGTGTTTGCTAATCATGGATAGACATGACGATAAGTACATCTAAAGTGGGGTTACATGTTTTTCTAGCATGATTGAGGAGAAGTGAGATATACTATGCCACTGTCTCATGGTGGTTGATGTTCGTTTCCATGCCATGAGAAAACATTGAACTTAACGTTGTTGTGATTGATAACTATTAATCAATTTGTACTCCTCTCGAGTATGAAGCCAAACCAATGTATCCTGATGTCTCTTCACATCATTGGTTCATAATTAAAATAAATTGTCTTTATTTTGATCTTGATGTTATGTATGAAACGATATAACTGATCAATCAATCACTAATTTCATATGGTAGAGAGTGTCTCCTGAAATAATTGCATGATTTGCAATTTGTATAATATGCATAGGTTCTTTTCCGTATAAAAGGGGACATTTTCCTCAACATATATGCACGACAAATTAAGGAAGGAATCCGATACTTCTCCAAGAAACATTGTTCTTGATTTTATATGCTATCATTCTTCCCGTACGAGTTTGATTTTGTTTTATTACAACACTAAAAACAATAGTGGCAAAGACAACACTACAAAGAAATACCATCCTCGCTAACATTATGAGTTTGATTTCGGTTGTTAAAATTTAACGATGAAAACAGTCATTAAATAATTTAACAACTGATATTGAAAACAATCATTAACATAACGACCGAATTGGTCGTAAAATATTTATTATGTCATCGTCGTCAAGTCTCTTTTTCCCATTTCCCTTTCGACTCCGTTCACGAAAATCGCCGCCGCATCACCACCCACTACCACCATCGTCGTCACAGCGAGCCAAAACCGACACCACCACCAAAGGTTTGCTCTCCAATCCTCTCATCCTCAATTCTTCAATCCGTACGCGATGAGAGGGGACGAGTTCCAACGACCCAATCACCACGAGCTCTCGCAAGGTGAGTTCGAATGAGACGAGCTCATGTTGGTCACCACTTTGTACCATCACCTTCCTCTTTTTGAATTTATCCTTATTGTATAATCTCAAACTCTAAATCTCTATTATATATATATAACTAAATAATTGATTTAATTACATGTTTGATTGATGAATTTGGGTTGGATAAACTTTTGGTTGATATGGGTTGATTTGATGAAGTTGGTTGCGAGATGATAGTGATACGAATGAGTTGGTGGATTGAGTTGGATAATGATATTAGATGAGTTGTGAAGGATGCGTCGTGATTAGTGAGGTGTGAAGGATAAGTTATAATTTTTTTATTGTTATTATTGAGTTTTACATGGAAATTATTGAATTGATTGTTTTTAGGTTTAGGATTTATCGAATTGGTTGTTATTTTTTGTTGAATTGTTTGGTTGATTATTCGATGATGGTTTGGACGATGGAGTTGGATAATGATTTATGGTTCTTTTGGGTTATTTTGGGCGATGATTGATTTGGTTTGGATTAGGACGATGTTTGATTGGGTTTGAGAAAGCTAAAATAGTCTATATAGTTCATGTCAAAGGATTTTGTCAAATCTTTTTTTTTAAATGACAATAAAAAAAATTAAAATTTATAAGTAGCTAAAATTTCTAAGTATTTGTAGTGATTTTCCATTTCTATACAAATGTTTATTCGTTTCGTGCAAATGTCAGCACGAAAACATATTTAGGGATCGGATTCAGCTAGTGCTTACAGAGATGGTAGACGCGGTAGAGGTCGCGGCCGGGGTCGAGGTAAATCGTGTATTCATAAAAAATTTAAGTTTTTTATTATATATATATATAATGTATCAGTTTTATCTTTAGGTATTAAAATTTTTAACAATATATATTAAATTATATTAAATAAAATAACATTTAACTGGGAGAAGTAGTGTATCACCAGCTGGATTTCATGATATAGACACGACATTACTTCGTGATGAGGATGATTACCTGAAGGAGGATCATCCTATATCAAATCTCTTGTCTGCTCCTCCACGTTGTCCGGATGATGATGATCACCTCGAGCAATAGCTCCGAAGGCAAAGATGGAGAGGATGACCGAGATGATATCCAATTCTGGAAGATGGGCTTTTGATCGTCGTCCAGAAGATTCTCATGATCCACCACCGCTGCCACCTTCATGTCCTCTAGAACAAATCCATGGTTTTTAAGCGTATGTAGATGTGTATCATTGCTCTACTTTGATGTATTTTTATGGCCGTTTTTGGTTTCATACACAATTTTCGTATAATAAATGATTATTTCATATTATTTCAGTGTATTTTCATGGGTTAGTATTGAATTGTGGATGTGGGAGGTTGAATGCATGGGTTTTGAGTGATTTGGACCTAATTTGGGTCAAATTTTGTATCAACGGGGATTTTGAGCAAACCAGATTTAGGTACCAAGAATAAGGCAGTTAGCGAGAAAAACGGTCGCTAAGTGTACTCGAAAAATCAAACCAAGAATAAGATTTAGTGATCGAAACGGTCGTAAATATAATTAACGACCAGTGATCGATTTTTGCGACCGAATTTCGATCGCAATCATTGATTAACGATCGAAATTCATGTTTAACGATCAAAATTTTCGGTCGCTAAAAGGTGTTCATTTATTATTGCAATAATGCATAGTGTTATAATGTAATATAGTATGTGTGAATAATAATGAGCAATGGGATAAGCAGAAATAATGTTACGCATACGAAATTGATGACATAAATAATTGCGTAAGCTTTTATTGGATTGGCCGAGTCGTTATCGGATAGCCTTAGCACAGGGATTAGCCTACCTGCATCATGATCTATTGACACCAATTGTTCACAGGGACATCAAGTCGTCTAACATCCTGCTTGACATCGATTACCAGGCCAAGGTCGCGGATTTTGGTGTTGCCAAGGTCCTGCAAGCAAGGGGAGGGAAGGACTTGTCAAGTACTGTTATTGCTGGGACCTACGGATATTTAGACCCAGGTAAACTACTGAACTAAACAGTTCCCCATTAAAACATGTTAAGACAAATAATATCTCTAATCTCTCGAATTTAACTATACTAACTTCGCAAGTCATCTGATCACTTTGGCAGACTACGTAAATTCAACCAAGGCCTTGACAAAGGGCGACGTTTACAGCTTCGGGATGGTACTAATGGAGCTAGTAACAGCTAAGAAGCCGGTGGAGGCTGAGTTTGGAGAGAACAAGAACATCATAAACTGGGTATCAGCCAAGATGAATACCAAGGAGGGAGAACAAGAAATCCTAGACAACCACTTATCACGTACATTCAAGGAAGACATGATTCAGGTCCTCAGAATAGCCGTTCGCTGTACAGCGAGGGCACCAGCACCACGCCTAACTATGAACAAGGTGGTTCAGTTGCTAGTCGAGGTGGACCCATACAGGTTCGATTCTTTCAGGTTGGCAAACAAGAATAAGGATGCTTCAGATGCGAATAAGACACATAATAGTTTCGAGCCATAAGGAGAGAAACATATGGCAAAGTTTAAAGAAAAGAATCATAGAATCGTTCTCTTTATGTAATGAAAAGCACCATTAGATAGAATCGAACCTTCTTCGCCTTTTCCTTGCATTATCTAGACCGACATGTAATCGAGGATCTGGCTGTCTGTAAAGCAAGCATTTAGATTCGACGAGGCGAAAAGAGAAACATTCTCCCGCTTTAATCATTCTGTCTTCTTCTCCTTCTATGTATATAACATCATTATCGTATAATAACCACCTAAGAAGAGAAAGCACACATAAAGATAGTGACTGGATTCCTGTGCTACTAAAACCAAAGTGGATTCTTGATTCTAAGCTTTTCTGAATGCGGGTTTATTTGATTGGGGAGGATCTGGTTCGAGGTGTACCTGGAGCAAGAACTTAGGTGGGATTATTGATTGATACCAATCTCAAGTCTTCGTTCGCTCAAATGTGCCAGTGATCACTGAAGGAGAAGTATGCTTGTCAAGCTATAGCCCAATGTCTGTCTGCCTTAGAATGGTACAGGCGAAGCCTCAGCCTTGATAGGAAAGCGTTTGCCATGGACGGTGAGGCACCACCTAGGCGATAGTCACCTTTCACCTTTCGTCTCCATCTTAGTCAATTAAGCATTCTTCCTATCCACTCTTCTATGCTTTATTTTTCAGACCTCGATGCATTCGACTTCTTAGTTTTAACACACCTCTTTTACCGATGAATATAACAGTAAAGTTCTTTCTTAGACGATGCATACAGAACCCTAAGCTGGTCTTAGGCGGACGCCTCGTCGCCTAGGCATCCAGCCTCACCCGTACCGCTAGCATCGCTTTAGGGCCATTATTATCACGCACACTAATGTTACAATCACAATTCCAACACATCAAAGACTAATCAAACAACATCAGTGCTGGGCAAGCACAGGTATCATGTGCGCCATTACTCACAAATACACCATACTTGCATACAAGCACAAGGAAACACAGAAACGAATACCCACATTCAACAGATGACGAAATTTGAACAATTGCATATAAAAATGGGAACCCATGAAGAGTCATTGAGGCAATTCAACGAACACCTTGTGTGCAACATTAGTGAAAAAAAGAATGATAAGCGCAAAAGCATGGAATTGCATACCGAATACTGTTGCATTGCGACAATTGAAGATTTCGATTGCAATCTTCTCCTCACACGTGCGATTTTCCCCGAGCTTGTGTTTGGGTTTGGCAAAAGAGGATTTGTCTAGATCGGAGAGTTTAGGGTAGAAGTGTAACTTCCATCAAATATCGCAAAACAAGGTTTTCTTGACCTTGTAAAATTGCCCAAGCTGATCAACACAATATGTTAGGATCGATTTACATAGTGATGAAACTTGTACGCTAGTGGATGACTATCTTCAGTTTTTGTGACTTATACAGTAATTTTATTTATTATGATGTGCTGATAGTGAAATATATGAGAAAATCAGAAAATAGTTTTTTTATATCTATTAATCATGTTTTATGCGATGTCGCGTTTTGTTCTTGATGGGATTAGGAAGATATGTTTTATTCATTTCCTTTCTTGATATCAAGTTAAAAGATAAACCGATCTAACCTTCGCTAATGACGATAGAACAAGATTATACTCCAAAACTATAAGAGTACCACTCGGCTTCTCTTTGACAAAGGATAGTAGACATTTAAACCAGGTGACCAACCAATATCACTTATCAAAATAAACAAAACCATTTTTCTTGTTTAATGCACTGATACTGTTTGATTAGTATGCGATCTTTGAGATTTGCGAGAGATTAAAAGGTTGGACCTTTCTTACTTGAATCAGCTTAGGTCTGGTGAGTACTGCGTAGAGGGTTTTTGAATTGGGATATGAGCTAGCTGTCAAACAAATAGAGCCAGCCGCATCAGCTCTTATTTGTCTGGTGAAAATCAAGATCAGCAACTGCACAATGCTTTTATACATTGAGCACTTTTAAGCTATTGTCTATGTCCCAATAAAAGTTGCAAATACTCAGTATTTTGTAACATCATAACCCAGTTAAGTTCTAATCCATCTTTTAGTTGTTTTTTTATAAGCCACTTATTTTCTCCTAAAAAGTTCTATTTTTTTTTTCTTTGTCAAACATCCATATTGCTTATTTTGAAATGAAAAACAATTTTTCACTTATTTTAAGGTTTGACAAACAGAACCTTATTCATCTTCTGAATAATCATTTGTTCTAATCCATGATCTTAAGCTATTCTTGCTTATTTTGTTTTAATCTTCATGGATCAAAGTTTACATGAGGAAAGATGGGGAAGATCTTGAGGTCACACTTTGTCCCAAAATTGCAGCAGCTTCTCCTCTTGTGCAATTGTCATTTCAGAAAGCATGCTAAACCTGTAACCAGGACCTAATTAAATCGACAACCAACTTAACGTGTATTTGGGGTTTTTTACTTTTTAAAAATTTTTTACAAACAAAATCATATAAGCAGTATTGCAAATAAATTAATTATCAAATTAGATATTTTTTCAAAATATAGTGAGGGAAAACACCCTGCGTCATTTCCAGAAGAAAAAACTTTGTGTCTTTAGTAGAGGAGAAGGCGTCTTGTGTCTTTAGTTGGGATGAAGATGCAGGGCGCCTTTAGTTGTTTAGGAAAATTACAAACCCATATTGATCGCCGATCTTACTTTCATCATTTTCTCTCTATATAAGGGAGCTTCCTCCTCTCATTTTCATTAATTTCAAATAGTAAAAAGTTCAATATAATATTAAATTATTATATTAAAATTTTTAAAATTTTAAATTTTAGTTAAAATAATTTCCAATATAGTTTTGAGGTGAAATTAGTGCAAAATTTTTAGGATTAATTTAATTAAAGATAATCCTAAAAATTTTAGGATTTGTTTGTTTCTCAATTCAACAATTAAAAAAATACATCAATGGTTAATATCAATTCATCTCCTTCCTCTCTACCTCCCTCCTTGTTTGTGTGAGTATGATGATAATCACACATTCACTTTTTCAAAAAAAACTCAAGAACATGAAGCAAAATATGTAATATGTAAAAAGACCTCATAAAGAAAAAGGACCCAAGATTAACACTTATAAATGAAATTTATATTTATCTTTCACATTGTAATATGTAATCCGATGTTATATATTAAGAGCGGCTCGTATTATGTCTTATGTGTTATCGTTTTATACATCATCTTTACATTTCTTAATGGTTTTATTTATCGTTTTCATTATATCTGTCATTTTACAGAAATATGAGATTAAACAAGATAAAGATTAAACCACATGTCGGAGGGACTTGGTTGTCCGTTCTGACTACGGGAGAAATCTCATGCTTCAGGGTATAATTAAGAATATTTGAGATACACTTACTGAAAGACTCTTACTCCAAATTGGTGGTCAGGATTTGAACGGAGAATGACGCTTTAAAAACGAACTCCAAAATGGAAATCATGTACGCAAACGAGGATTCTCTTGGTCTGAATTATATCGAGATCGATTCTAAAAAAATTGGTTCTGTCTTTTTCATTACTAGTCATTCAATGAACCAACCGGTCGAATTTTATGTTACCAAGGATGATTACAAAAGAACAGAGATGTACCGAAGATCATAATTCGGAAGGGAAATTGTCTATGCATGTCATTCACGAATTGAAGTTGGAAGTTTTAGACCGTATGAGATTACGGATGATCAATATTCAACTTGACGTTATATGATCGTACAAAATGTATGAGACCGACGTCAACAATCGTGGAGTTCCTGCATGGTCGACGATGAATCTCACAGCCAACCACGAATCTTCAAGCTCAAGTATGAGTTCAGAGAAAATTATTGTTCATTTATTATACTATGAAGGAAACCAAAACACGACACCGAAAGACACAACATATGACTGATCTTTTTATGATGGTAAACTGACTTTTCTAACAAATACTGTATATAACTCTCTTCAATTCATAAAAAATTGTATCCCTTTCCTCGAGAACGATCCTGCAACGTGGAAAAATACATATTCAGATTAGGTGATCTTCTATGTCTAGAAAGATAGAACCACAGATTGTTGAAAATATCAAACGATTAGGACAGATGAGATGCTGAAAAAAATTCTTCAGGAACACATGGAAAACGAAAAAAATTCAATATTCTTAGTATGTGAATATGAATTAGTTTAATTAAGATGATAAATATCGGAAAGACTATCCATATATTTAAGATATTTGTAATTATTAAAAAAATTCCATATGTTTATTTATAATTAAAAAATTATATCATCAATATATCATGTTAGAACTTTTTAAATTATATATGTAATCATAATATTTGATCCATCATTATTTTTTAAGCTGATTTTTTGTATGAATCAACTATAACAAATATTAATATATAATTTTAAATCTTGAATGAATTTATCTATAAATTTTATTTTATTTTACAGAATCATCAGGTTATATTTTCAACATGATTGAATCGAATTATATTAATTACATAAGATTATTTTAAATTAATAGGTAAAGAAAATAACATACTAATCTAGTGTTCGTTGGATCATACGAAAATCGCCACACACTGAGTCAATACAAATCATTAACCTCTATACATGAGAAATTTGATTATTCTGTGAAATTTTTTATACCAAAAAGATGTTATAGCAACAGGTTAAAATCATAAATTATCTTTATTTTGTGATAAAGTTGGCACAAAGTGGTATCAGATCATTCAAAATTTAGTTAGATTTTGAGACTTTAGCTCTCTTGTTCGATTTGAGTCCAAAGACATACCCCGCCTAATTCTCATGTCTCATTTCCATATCTTTTCGACATGAAAAACAGATCATCCATTTTTGAACAAAAATAAAATAAAAACATCAAATAAGAAAATGTCATCCATTGACATTTGACATTCCCTTGGTTGCACAATTAAATTGGGATTTAATAAGTGGGGGAGTTGTTTGTGGGGGCCACCCAAAAGCCAGCCTCTGATAAAGGAAGAAAAGCAGAGACCTAACCTAACACACAGTCATTGCCACAGCCAAAACCAATCAAAAAAACCACAAACACCCAAACAAAAACATTGCAACCAAACCAAGAAACAAGAAGAAGAGGGCGTGTATCGTGGTGAGGGGTGTGGGGGGCTGCAAAATTTGCCCCTTCCATTTTCACCATTGCCAAACAACCCCGAAACAAAACAAAGCAAATAAAAGGACCCTCCTAGAGATCCCCACAAACAACCCCAAAAAAGCTAAAGGCAGCAAAAGCAAAATCTGAAAATGGCATCTCAATATCACTTTCCACCTCCCCAAATGCCAAAAATCACACCTTTTTTAGTTCCCTCCAGACCAAGTGACCCCAAACTCAACACCCCTAATCACAATCTCGTTATCTTCCCATCAAAGTTCCCCCTTTTTTGCTCTTTTGGGTTCTGGGTTTTGTGATAAAAGGAGCAAATGGGCAGTGTTGAAATCTGATGATGTGAAATGGGTTTGATCCGATTTGGTGTATAGATGGGGTTTTGACTTCTGGGTTTTGGGGTTTGTGATGAAAAAAACAAGTGGGCTTGGAATCTGATGGTATGAAATGGGTCTGATCCAATTTGGTGGATAGACGGGTTTTTGGCTTCTGGGTTTTAGAGTTTGTGATGAAGAGAGCAGAAGGGCAGTGCTGGAATCTGATGGAATGAATTGATTTTTATCTGATTTAGTGTATTCATGGGGTTTGGTGGTTGCCCATCTCTTCATTTTGGGATTTGCCATCATGGGTTGTCGCCGCCGCGGATTCCGCCGCGGTTGCCGGCGATGGAGGAGGAGGGTGGTAGTGGGTGGGTGGTGTGGTGAGGTGGGTGTATGTGTAGTCATTTTGACTAAACCCTGATTTGCAAATCAAGGGTCGTTTTCTCTCATTCTCTGATTATTACAACAACCGGTACAACAACAACAATGTAGTCCCCCTTTTTCTTGCCTTTTTTCTCTCTCTATAATCCCTCTATGTAAATCAACTTTTCTTTCTTTTTCTCTTTGTTGGTTTCTTTTTTTCTTTCATCTTCTTCTTCATTTGGGTTTGTGTGAAGGCAGACGGGATGAAGCCAGGCAATTTTTCTTTCCTTTTTCATAAAATGTTTTCTCTCCTTTCCTCTTATTCCTTTTTCTTGAAAGGAAACGCATAGTCCTGTATTTGTCGTCGTTGGTGGGATTTGCATTTTGAGATTTGCTAGATGAACACCGGGGCGGGCGAAGAGGATCGATTCATCATCTACAATGTCAATGTTAGGAGATCTTGAAGAGTTATGGGTAATGAAGATTCACCTCTGTTGTATTGAGTTGATTGTGATGTGAAACTGATGATGATGTATGCTTTTCTGAATATTTAATGGGAACGAGTTGGAGAAAAAAATTGGTTTTGCTCTGGCCTACTATTCTGCTACTTTTTTTTAGTTCTAGTGTTCTATGTTTGGATCTGCATTTTTTTTTGCTGTGTGCTGTAAATGCTGTTCTTGCTTTGCCTTGTTCTGCGTTCTTGGAAATGTTTGAAAACTTGATTCTGCTTGAAATAGAAATCATGTCTTTGTTTACCTGCTTTGTAAAGGCTCTTCCATGGATTTGTATTGCTTTGATGTTCAAAAGTTGCTTTCTTGTTATCTTTTCTTGCCGAACTAATTTGGCAACTTTTTGTCGTATAGTTTCTTTTAGTTTGAGTATTGAAGATGCTCTCATCCCATTTTTCGGAAGCATCTTTCTTGTATCAAGATCATCATATAACTGGCTTGTCTCTCTGTGATTAGGCCTTGCTGAAATTCTTTGGAAAACATGAGTGCCTATGTTTATGGGGCATATGTTGAGATAGTGATAGAGGTAGTTCCTGATGCGTGTCTTGTATCAGCTTGATCTTGATTAATTTCAGGCCAACAGACGAATCTTCTCTTCTTCTGCACTTTAGGTGTCCTTAAAATTTTAGAAAGATTGACCCAAGAATATCTGTCGTTATCATGTTGATTTTGTTGTTTTGAAGCATGAGGATGATATTTGGATGGAGAACATCCTTTATATGGATTGTAGGGTATGCTGGATCCTGGATCTGTGTTAAAGCTTGGTAACATGGTGTTGAATTTTTGAGAGTTTTTCTTGTCATGAAGCGTTTTTTTGTGAGAAGCAAACTCACTGACTCAGTATCACAAGAAGTTGGTTTCAAGTTTGTCTATGGCGAAATAGTATTCTCTCCTCGGTGAAGATTTGTTTTTTTATATCTTGCACGAAAATGATTCCTTGAATGTTACAAGTTACTCTGCATTATAAGGATGTCAACAAGCGGACTCAATCATAGTTGCTAACATGCTTCAGCTGTGAATGTCGAATATGCTCGAACGAGTTCGGGCGTCTCTTAATGCTTCGCTTCAGTATGTACTGTTGGTTGGTACAGGTTTACTGTTGGTTGGTACAGGTTTTGTGAACTTGACCGGGATGTGAATCATCACCCTTGTAGGGTGTTCACAACGTTCATCCAAGCGAGAACTTCCACTGTCATTTTTCTCTAAACTTTGAGTTCGCTGTTTGTCTCAAGTGGTATAACCTGTGAACGGTCTAGCATCAATGACTCAACTGCTCATAGTTTCGTTCGACCGGTGTCATGAGCGGATTCCATCCATGTTTCCGGGCTGATCTGGCTTGAGGATAAAAGGATATGAAAGCAAGAGTGCAGATTCGTGATGAAAAAGACAATGCAGGTGGATACCAGGTATCTGATGAATGCAGGAGTTGACTCACTTTATATGAACCAAGCATCATGTGATCATATGCCGATAAAGAACACATCAATGTCTTGTCTGCTGGTGGATGTTTCGGTTTGCTGTCTGATGTGCACTCGGGATGTAATTATGGATCGTTCTCAAACTGGTTGCATAAGAGTATTCCCGTTAGACCTATACCCGATGCCTATTACAAGGCAAGAACCTTGGTCGGAAGAGAAAAGGGTAGTCGCCACGATCACAAGACAGAAAGAAAATGATCGATAAGACAATCGACGTCACAAGATGTAAACCCTTGATAAGTCGAGAGTCTTCAAAAGAACCAAGAGAAACTCTTTCTCACATTCAACAAAATAACAAAGCCAAAAACTCCTGTTCCGTGCAGGAGTTCTGCCTAAATACACTTAAGAAAACAAGAGTTCACGAAATGGAAAATTAACTGCCGACAAACACCTATTATCATGGAGAAGTGCAAGCATGGAACATATCATGCGTTTCCCTCAGTCAACCAACAATTAGTTACTCGGCCCATTATCATTTCCGAACTCTTCAAATCCTTGGTCCGCTCCGATGGCTTGGACTATCCCATGACCATTTGTCGAGCTTCGTCCTGTCTTCATCTCGCTCAACAAGTTCAAAATGAATGAATTGAGCGACTCTTTGAATCGCTTTATCGTGCTCTTGTGATGGGTCCGATAGGTACTTCCAACAGGTCCTTGGTTCTGGCTGCGACATCTTTTTCGATCTTCAATTCAGTCCCAAACAAGTCCTAAAAGATACTTCCAAACACCCTCTTGATCTTGCTAGGGACATCATCAACTTCCTTGCGACAGGAACTCTTAGTCCACTCTTCCTCCTCCACTTTAGCGCAATCAAGGTCTTTGTCCCAAAAAATCTCATACTGAAACAGGTGAGGTCTTTCAGTAGTACTCTGATCCCGCTGCCCGTCCCCTGCAATGCCTCTAACCGAGACGGTCAAGTGATCTGAGGATAAGGATCCAATATTCACCACTCGGACTTTGGGGAACATGTTCATCCAAAGCTGATCAGCAACAACCCTGTCGAGACGCTCCCAAACCCACCCCCCACCTCGAGCCCTAGCTCCCCATGTAAAGCGAGGGCCCGAGAAACCCAGATCGTGGAGACCACACCAACGTCAGTCCTCCTCCAGTACCATTCCCTTCCACTGCAATCTCATTCCCAAACCCTACCTTTCTCCTCAACCAATTCATATCTTTTTATTTTAATCTCATCTCAGATAGAAAAATCGAGGTGGGGTTTTTCATCCCCAAGTAAAAACTTGAGGGCACGAACTGGCGAGGTATTCCCAAACCTCGACAGTTCTACCATAGAGCCATAATCAGTCGCAGCCCCCTTGGGAAAAATCCCCAATGATGACCGCGTGCAAATCCAGGTCCGACCGAGTCTTCCCCCACCTTCGCATCTGTTCTTCTTCGCATCCGTTATCCCCACATCTGGAAGATGCTCCTCAAATACATCCATAGGGGCTAGCTTTGGGCCGGATCCAATGGGCCCTTTTATGGGTCAATGGGCTCATCCGCTTTGGATCATTTTCTTTCTCCATATCAATAGGCCCAATGGACTTACTCTGGTCCTTCTTCGGCTTCATAAACTGGTTCTCCAGTGAATTGGGTTTGCTTCCTGTTGGCCCAGATGCTGGGCTTATCAATCCCTCTCCCCCCACATCTAAATCTAGTTGATCCACATTTGCCATATGGCCAGTATCATTCTTTCCCTGATTGACGGATTCTATCCCTGTATGTATGTATAGTAGCCGTTACACCAGCTCCCATGATTCTCTCTATTGTTATCTCCGTAGCCCAACGGGAGACCCGAGCATTGCATCTAGATCGCCATTGACTCGAACCGATACTCCACGAGTCTTTTGGACGCCTCACAGCGCCGGATCAGCAGAGGGCGAATCTCGTAATGCCATGGACCGCCCTCCAACACCCTATCAAGGT
>LIEC01001069.1:0-43287 GCA_001925005.1 Drosera capensis | reverse complement strand
ATTTGCAACTTTTCCTATGTTTACATTTGTTGCTTAATGCATATTCGTCGCATTATTCTGGACCAAGTTGGATTCATGCACTCAACCTGTATTACAGTACTATTAAATATACTATTTAAACTTTCAACTTAAGAGATCAATTGATATCATGAGAAATACTTGAGGATCTTATATATATATATTTGTGATGTATGCAGATTTTATATTATCCTCACATGAATGTTTATTTTGAACTTTAAGCGTTACATATAATTTGCATGACGCTAAATGTTGGATCATTCAGCCTTTTCGACTTTCATATGAATCATACGATATTATGTTTTTTTGAGTTCCAACTCAAAAACCGACAATGGAAGGAATAATATAGAATTTGTATATGTTTTGAGCTCACAAACTCCAATATTCAATGTAGGTTTCATATTCTGAACATTTTACGTACTCCCTTCATCTCAATTGTTATTATAATGGTTAAAAAAATTTACATCATAAAACGATCAAATATTATTTTACATAAATTTATTATAAAATATTTTAAATTATATAATATCATGATCATATATCCAAAGAAATATCGTGTTATATATCGATTAAGAGAAAATTAGAGCTTTTCAAAACATATGTTTAATAATTGTTGTAGAGAATGTTGTGGTTTATATCGAACAGGGAATATATGGGTATAAAAAGTTGACTATTCAGGGGGTGTGTATATATTGTTCCAATCATGAGGTAATCATGGTTCAAGTCATCATTATCATATGAGCTAGACCGATCAGTTTACTACGTTGTAGATAAACCTTGTACGAGTACTACCTGTACACTAAAAGTGTTTAGTATGTCAATATCGCACATTATTGAAAGTACATAGTACCTTTTTCAGATTTTCAACCATGAGATGAATATGATCGAAGCTCAAGTCCTCATCACTATGTCTTTGAACTCGATAGATCGGTTGACATTGTAATTACACAAGACGTGCATTGCTTCTAATCCAAGTGACATAGGAAAATGCATCACCTGCATCGTATGTGAATATTACATGTTGGCTTGTCGTGCGCTTATGATGTTTCAATCATGACATGATCGAGGTTTAAGTCGTGATCACATGCTCGACCAAACAGTTGACCATGCTGTAGCAAGTACTGCCTACAACACATTAACATCAAGACGAACTAATTCGTCTAATCTAACTTTGAAACTTTTGGTCGTTATGTGGATAAAAACGTCGTCAATAAGTATTAACTTAATGTTAAACAACTCTTATCTAACCATATGATTGGGGATTTAAACCCCCTTTGATGACATAAAAAAACAGCTTTTAGGGTCGGGATCATCACTGGGAAGCTAAAATGACGACTGAAGGAACGACTGAAAAGAATTGCGATGGATTATTCATCAAGAAAAGAATTACGAGTGCAATGAAAGAACGTTTACACGATTGCAATTCCTTTACAATGGGTTCATACCTCTTTGAGATTCAAAATCTAAATACTCCCCATTTCCTATCATAGGAGGGGCATTGTGACCATACATATCAAAAATATGGTTGCCGGGAACCACAGCCCCAAAACCTCTTCCGTCCAGAGCTTCCATCGGCGATGCCCAAGGACCAAAGGAGTCACCAGAGGCTTCTTGCGTTAAGCCAGAAATGCTTGTTCTCTGCGGTGAGTGACCAGAGGGCCTTCTGTTCCCGGAAACAGCAGGCGTGAGAGAAATAAAGGTTGACTGCTGCTGTTGCAGTTGCTGTTGGTTCTTCATGGGCGACTTTGGCCGGAGGGCCTCAATATCAGGGGTTGTCAGAACCAGATGAGGCGACTCCGGTGGGGGATTTCGTCCTCCACCACCTTGCCAAACCTTCCCGTCTTTGTCTGCAAAGTTCCTTGTATATGCCTGCAAAGAGTAAATACTCATTAGGATATTCCGAAACCAGCGGGCACAACTGCTAATGCGCACTGAGAGTAACACGGTTAGTAGCAAAGCGCATAGTCCATGCACTCTGCTAGAGAACCAACTGATAGGGACTTCACCTCTTACCAACAAAACGATAGCTGAATGCACAAGTGCCACAAAGTGTAAAAAAGAGGGCGACAATTCCAGATTATAGACTGAACAAAGTAAACGATTGAAAAGCTGAGGCTCCATCATTCCCAACCAGTTATCACATGTACCAATATTACACTATTAAAGCAAGGTAATTTGAAAGCAGGGGTCCATCACAAAAATGCCGAAGACAGGTGATTTATGAATACAGGTTCAACAGTTCTGCCTTTTCAATCAAAGAAAAATTCGAGGTCATAAATAATGAACATTATATGGGAAGGAGTTCCAAAGATAATTCAACCAACATCATCAACAAGAACTCAGGAAAACCTAGATGATAGATTATAACAGACCCAATATTTTTCCTCCAATGAGAAGCCTAAACACTATGCACAAAGATCAATTTCACAACCCTGCTAGCAAAAATTCAATTTTGTCCCGAGTCATGTCTTCTCCACAAAAAATCAACGAGCAATCAGGGCCTTTTATAAGTGACCATGAAAACTATGAGTACGTTTCAAGTACTATACCTCAGTATTAAAGTTCGAAGAGGACAATCCTTTTCCGACGGTAAGCCATCCAGATCGAATGTTGTGGTCTTCACCAAATAGCTCTAAACGCCGGCGTCCAAGTGAAAAATGCTCAATGATCCTATAAATATCATCCGGCTTTGCGGTAGAACCTGTAATAAATTGGCAAACCTAATCTAGCTGGAATCAAAAGCATTTTAGGATGTATGAAAAATTTATTTTTCAAGATGATTTAATCTCGGGTAATACAGCACCACTGCTACACTTACAGCAGACCTGCGTGGCTGTGACTTACCCCAAATGCTTGTAAGCAGAAGCAGGAACATGCACAAAGTAAAAAATTATACCATAGCATAAAATACGCATACAAATAAGACAATGTATCAATTGTTCCAGAAATTTATGTTCATACATACTTGATAGGTAATAGCATTCAATATTCGGTGAGAAAAGACCACTTAATATTATTTTTTTGGTCAAAAGACTACTTAATATTGTTAAATTGTGTTTCGTGTTAAAATAATTTGATTTCTTTTAAAGCTAGCGAAAAATATGCAGTTAATCTTCTTATGAACTTTTTTTTAACATGGTTAATAGTACGATTTCGTTTAATGATAGAGTTAAGTGCTTATTTTTAAACTTCATTGGGGTCATCTATCACGGCTCAATAATTAAGAGGGTTAAATGTCATTTTTCCTTGTTATAATACGAATGTCAAATACAATTAGTACATGTAGGTTTTCCTCAATTATCTTAAGTCTGTAGAGTTGGTTTATCAACAAGTGGAAAAGAAATATGGACACATAACTATCACTCACGCCCAAGTGCACTCTTGCTCATGCATACACAGTGATGATGCAATATGTAATATAGGTACAGGTAAGGTAGAAAGAACCATTAAAGTGAAAAAAAAACCCATCAATATGCATAATCAGATTACAGTAAATAATGGATGACAAGAATCTACATGGATTCTCGTGTACAGATGACCTCCATCTGATTTACCTTTTGCAGCATTAACAACAGTTACCAACAATTCCTTCTGATAGCACATGTTACATGTAGCTTTCCTATTTACTGAACCCTTTCGGATAAAATCCAAATAGTCCAAAGCACATAAGCTTTAGAAATCCTGGCGTCCTGTGTTATCACATTGGATTCGTCAAGACTTTCTCATATCAATATTATAGGAATAGCTCATGCTTGCTTACACATAGCAATGTTATCCAGAGCACAGGCCAGAGGAACAAAATTGAGAACCAAAAGCCATGTCAAAGTAGGAAGTGGCATAGTAAAGAATGCTGAAAGAGAAGAAAGTACCACATAAATGATATTACCATCAAAACACTTCAGGGACAAAAACAACCACATAGATGATAACATCATGAGCATAAAGGCAACCATCAAACAAACATACCATAAGGCGGCTCCTCAGCAATAATAACATCTGTGTCAATATTGGCATGGATTATATGGCCATCAGTACTTCGCCGAACAGTCCCTTTTATGCCCATCAAACAATGCTCCTTCACCAGAATGACAGACAAAACATAATCAGAAAAATGAACACCAAACTACAAAACAGCACTATCATAATTTGCAACAACAATGGACTAGTTGCAAATAACAATGAAGAGATGTACAGAGCTGTAACTAACCTTAGAATGCTGAAGTATCGTATGAGAATCATGACGTAGAGCTGGAGTTGCTGTATGTCTATTAGTCTTCACCCAACAAATATCCTCACACCTTCGAAACCCCCACTTCTCAAGAACAAAAGAATATTAAAGAACAACAGACTCCTCTCAAGTCTCATGTAAAGCTCCAAAAGAAAAGGAGAAAAAAATTGAAAAGAAAGAAGGAAGAAAAAATGATGAAAAAGGGAAAATGAGCCATAGTCCGGAGAATTAACACTCTTTGTGCTGTCTACAAGCATACCTTCTTCAGACATTGACGCCCTTGTTCAAGACCCACACCATCACCAACCCAGAGAAATATGAAAGACGGTGTGTCTGCTATTGCCTGTAAAAGTAGACGTGTTAGATCTCTTTGCTGTAATATTCCTACAATGGGGTACAATGTAGAGTCCAAAATTTCAAATTTAAATATGGAATTGTGGTTCTATACATTTTTTATCGGGAATTGCTAATGCCAAATCAAAATTTATCCATCCAAGAAATCATGTAAGAGGAGGGTATTTTCTTCCAAAAAAAGATTATGAGTACAATGTCTTGGATTAATCTTTTTTTCCTTGGTATTATCATTTCCCTAAACATTTGTCTGAAAAGGAAAGTTGGATTCTTTTTATTCGAATCTTCATTTGTGTGAAACACTCCTGAGTTTAGCAATATAAACATCAGCAGCTTACACTACAGAAATGGCAAATTACCTCAATCTTTAAGTTCATTATCTCTTCTAATGTCCAGTATTCCATGTGGTCAGTTCCAGGAGCTCGATGAACATACTCCTCCCAAGGTGGATCAACCAGAATGACATCAAACTTGGTCCCAAAGAACTCTGGTGTCAACGCAAACTCCCGCAAGTCACATTTGTAGTACATTGGAGCAGTTGCAGCTTTAGCAACAATTTCATCCTTCTTTTGAATAAGCTCCCGAAGCTTAGGGTAGTCTTCCACGTTAGTAAGCTCTAGCTCCCTTATAAAATTCTGAGGCCTCATACCTGTGTCGACAAAATTCTGAGAATAATCATTCTGCTCTCCCCTGGATGGAGCTTTACCAGGAGGGCCACCGCCTTTTGGAGGGACCCATGTACCAGAGGCTTTATCATTCATCAGTCCACGACCAGCCGGTACCATACCATTGAACCCAGGGCTGGATGCGCTGGGAGGGGCTCCCCTTACTGGACCTGGTTGGTTGAAGTACATGGGAGGGTTGGAAGTCCCCATGTTAGGAGGAAATCTCTGCCCTGGTGACCCAGAAGAAACAGGAGAAACTCCGGACAACATATTCAGGTCAACACCTCGTGGTCCAGGCCAGACAACAGGAGAAGAAAATGGAGGAATTAAAACACCAGGTGGAACAGGACCTGGCGCGGGAGACATAGGAGGATTTAGTGGTTGCAGTGGTAAAGGAGGTACCATTCCTAAGGGTCCAAAAGGTGATCCCATCAATGGCATGGGCATATTAACATGCTGATTGTCCCTTCCAGCCGGTCTAGGCCTGTTTCCTCTACCCATCCTTCCCCCTTTCATAGATTGCTGGCCCATCCTGCTCATGGAGCTGGGCTCGTGATTTGCGGACGAAGGTTGGAAACCACTGCTGGAACTTTGGCCACCAGATGGTCTTGCAACTCCTTTCTGGCTTCTAGGTCTCTCTCCCTGACCATCATTATTGTCCCTCCATGTATTATCATCAAGCGCAACTGCACCTTCATCTGCATGCCTTTCTCTTGGGATTGCACTAGGTGATGAAAATCCATATCCGCCAGTTCTTGGCCTATCATCCTGTGGAGCTACCCACTCATCCTGTGATCCGGATTTTGAGTCATACTGCTGCCCTTGATTTCTCCTGGAGGAATTTAGCGGTATCTCTATAAAATCATAGTTTTCTGTAGAAATACCAATATTTGAAGAGGCTTTCACGGCTTCACCCCTCCCTTCTCTTCTGTTGCCAGACCGACCAAGTGGCCTTTCATTGTTGATCCTATCACGACCACGTCTTGGCAACTCCCATTCTTTATCTCGGTCATGAGCCACATCTGCATCCTTGTCATTGTTAAAGGGTTGCCTTCTTTTCCAGTTCTCCCTGAACCCTTCTCTGTCAGTCAAGCTGTCATCTCTACTTTTCACATGCTCATCCCTGTAGCCATCTTTCTCTTCTGCTCTTCGCTTCAGTGTACTGGTTCTTTCGTAGTCCACTCCAATGTAATCGGATTCAGAATGGTGTCTCCCACGTTTCCCTGGAGTCCTGGACCTTCTGGAGTGACCCATGTCTCTCTCATTTGTCTCTCTCAACCATTTACTACCATCTTCATCCATTTTAGATGGCATCTCTCTAGTTGGCACAGGATCACTACTGGTTGTTTTCTGTTGCTCCCTGTACTTCTCATTCCTCTCTTGTGACCATGCTTTACCATTTTCTTCTGGATTAAATGACTGCTCTAGTGGTTCAGCAGGATTGCGACTAGGTGTGTTCTCGCTATACTTCTCATTTGTCTCTCCTATCCATACGTTAACATCTTCCTCTGGATTAAATGACTTCTCTCTGTTCATGACAGCATCAACACTGGTAATCTTATGCTCTTTATACTTGTCAATCTTCTCCTTCATGGATGTGCTACCATCTTCTACTCCGAACAATGCTTCTCTAGTCTCTGCAGGATCACGTCTAGTTGCATTCTGTTCACTGTACTTGACCCTTTTTTCCTTTGCCCATGTGTTACCATCTTCTTGATTAAATGATTTCTCCCGAGACTCAGCAGGATCCCGGCTAGTTGTCTTCTGCTCTTTCTGCTTCTCATTTCTATCCCTGCTCGATCTATCATCAAGGGTCATAGGACTGAGTTTGCTATCTTCCTCTGAAGCATCATACCTGTTTCTGCCCTTGCTCCTCTCAGCTTCGTCTCTTCTATCATCCTGGCTGTTTGATTTCGCCTTCTCACTACTGTATTCTAGGCCTTTTCCTTTTCCTTTACTTAATTCAGTAGTAGCAGAAGAAAACCTCTCTTGAGTACTTTGATGCTTGGAATCAGATCCTTTTCCACTTCTCAGTTCACTTTTATCAGCAAGACCACTCTCTTCAGCTGTCTTGATAGTATCACTTTCATCCCATCTTCTCTTAGAAGATTTCTTGTGATCAGAAGAGCCATGGCCCCGCTCTCGACCACTCTCCCTTAGCTCCGAAGATCTGGAGTCCACGTCAACTGTCTTTTCATGTTCCATATCTTGATCCTTCTCATGCTTTTGTCTGCTTTTGCTTTGCGAGCCTTCATGATCTGATAACTTCGATGGAGTTTTCCTTGAAAGGTTCCTATCTCTCTCATCTTCACGGTCATGGGCTTTACTTCCAGGCTTATCTCCAAAAGCATGCCTGCTCTCCGGTTCTCCATCCTGATACCAGTTGCTTAACTTCTCCAACGCACTTCCCTCTTGTTTCTTCTTACCCTGCTTTGATCGATCGTCATCATCATTATCATCTCTGGTTGATCCAACTGAGTGCTTTCTTAATTCATCTACATCACCAGAACTCCTCTTCCCCCCACTACTATCCCACCCATCATTTTCTCCACCGCTACCAGTTTTTCTCGATTTAGACCTGTGCCTCCTCTTATCATTGGCCTCCAAGTCCTCCTCCTTCACATCTCTCTCGCTCTTGACATCGTCTGAATCCCCTTTCATGTAGCTTCTACTCTTACCCGGCGAACTCATCAGGCAAAGCCTACAGTATCATCTCGTCTGCTTAAGATTATGTCGGCAGGATTCCCTGAATGGAAAAAAGGGCATTACGAACAACCAACAACAATATGATGAACCATCCAAAATCAAGTAATGACGTTGCTTTGAAACAAAATCATGGATTGAATGCACTAAAGAGAATTCAGACTCCTCAAGTAAAAATTCAATGCCATATAGACCCATAAAAACACATCAGAATCACACCCACTAAGGCACAGAGTATGCAGGAGTGACTGGATTCATCAGAATGACAAGGGAAACTCTCCGCCAAAGTATCTTAACACTACCGTAAGGAGCCTAAACTAAAAACCTCATTCATACATACATTATAATGGAACATAGACGAGGCTCAAGCAAAGTTGTAAGCTTTTTTTTATTTCAGGACTCACTCATCCGGTACCTTGTAGCACTAATTCGTTTCAGAACATCCGGTAAGATAAATAAATAAATAAAAACTTCAACGCCAAGTGAGTATAAAACTTCAATTGGAAACTTAAACCATCACCAAAACCTATTCTTCAAAGCACTGCACTCAAGGTGCTTCAAATAAATTAAACAGGCACAACAGAATGTGCACCGCACCACAGCTCCACTCGGGGGGGAACAAACAACCACATACAGACCCATCGATCACGCTGTTCATGAAAAGCCAGAATTTCATTGAGCAAACAAGATTCGAACTCAAAACCAATCGATACGAATTACGATTCACAATCTACGGTTCCTAACAGAACAAATCACAGTGTTCAACGAAGCAAATCGGGGTACGAAAAAATGGATCGATTGCAGCAAACTTGGAAAACCCTAGAATCGAGAGCAGCGTGCTTTGAACAAAAGAATTCATTGATTTTAGAGAGTGAGAAAGAGATTACCTGTGAATTCGGGCAGTCTGAGAGACGACACGGAGAAGGAGAGAAATGAGATGGGGTGAGATTTTGAGGCGGAGAGAGAGTTCGTCGCCGATGACGGAAAGGGAGGAGGACGGTGGCGACGCGGGGGAATATGTTATTTTTCTCTTCTCGAAAATTTTCCCTCAATTAATTTCGCATCTTTCGGAATACAAAACATAAAAATAAAACATGATAAGAAAAGTTGTACTGGTACTGCTATTTAATCTATGTTGAACACTTCCTTCGCCACTAAATAGATTTTTCTTCCATCCCATATTTCATAACATTTTACGGATAAAATATCTTACGAAGTTTTGTGTATATGACATTTAAAGTTACGAAATCTTCAAGATATTTTCAATTTGAAGATTTCTCATTGACAAATTATTAAACAACAAAGTCTTCAAGATATTTTCAGTTTGAAGATTTCTTATTGACAAATTATTGAACAACGAAGGACAATTTGATTAGATGTCATCCAAAGAAATGAAGAATATGTATGGAAAATAAAATGTTACTTTCGACATAAGTGAGAAAAAGAAAAAAGATTTGACAGAATATCCAATCAAGTTGGGGTTGATTCAATCAATGTAACATACTAACATCCAGCTGCGTCATGAAAAGAGAAGCGACCCTGATATTTCACTGCTTGCTGAAAATATTCACAACAAACTACTACTAATAGGTCAGTCACGACAAACTACTACTAATAGGTTACATCTAAAATTTACAAGTGCCTAAGTACAAGAAGTCCAAAACCAATGCCCAGAAATGTAGCAATGGAAATCCCAAAAATGCCCACGAGGATTCCAGGAACAATCAAGGAATCCCATCCTTTCGTCGTGGCCATACCGCAAGCGGTTGTTGGGCCTCCTACATTAGCATTGGAAGCTAGAAGCAGAAGCTTCATGTCGAACTGGAACAGTTTTCCCAAGCATAGAACCACAGCAAGATGGACTGTTACTTGTACGAATGCAAACAAGAAGATGCTCGGCGCTGTGTTGATCACATTCAGAATGCTACCACTTGCACCAATCACAGCAAAAAATACCTACATTTCAGACAATCGAGCAATTATCAGTAGGGATACTACAAAACTACTACTCATCCTGTCTTACCGAGCACAAATCATCTTACATGCAACAAAACCGAGGATAAAGCTTCCCCAGAAGGTGCAAGATATCCAAAAAATGATGGGAACGCAGTTGTTAACACCACAGCTATTGCTGTAACTCCTGGAAGAACCACTCCTTGGATCGGCAACCGGTCTGCAATTAACACGGCCAGCTTGCATATACCAAAAGATACGGCAATGCCAATTGCAGTTGGCAGCTGAACCGGCTTGCTCTCAGAAGCCGACTCCCTGGTTATTGCAGCATCTGCCACAAGGCTAAAAAATTTCGAGTTGGTTTCAAAGATTGAATTAATTCACGATGGCACATACAACAGAAGAAGAGAAGGGGTCTAACAAAAACGCACCGATTGTAGACTTGAAGGACTCTCTGGGTAGTTTAGAAGCAAGAGCAAACAATACCATAAAGTAGACAGCACAAATCACATTATCAGCGGCAACTCCAGCAGCCACCACAGAGGAAGAAGTTCCAAGCGCCTCTGATATTGCAATAAAATTTACCGCTGCAGCAGATAAGCAACATAATGCTTCACTACAAACTCCAGAGAATTGAAATGCACCACGTACCAGGACAGTATGAAAAGAAAAAGCAAGGTTCATTTCTACCCTACCTAGCTAAATGCTAATTAAATCAAAGCATGAATAAGCTGTGAGCACATTTTTGCAGAATCAGCCAATTTTGTCAATTTAACAGTGTTTAATTGGTAGCCAGTTGTGAACAATTTGGCCAATTTATCGACAAGAAAACAAAAAAATGAATGCTTTATTACTTCCGCCAATGTAACTGCCCATGAGTGCAGCTGCTATTTTCCAACTATCTTGTCCCAGAGATTGCATCGGAACAAGAAAAAAAGCCACCAGTGTCCCGATCATTGTAGCAACTGCAACAATGAAGACTTGTGTAAACAAATCAACATGAGATGAAAATACTACTCTCAAGGACGGATAGCCTTGTTGCCAGGGAGCATAGCACATGGAAACCGGTATGACGCCATGGCCAAACATAATATAAAAATTGGTCCGTAATGCCTGAGAAACGAAGGAAAAAAATATTGCATAAAACATGTTTCATAACCTCTGCTATTAAAAACACAAAATATTGCTTTTACAACATGTAAATCAAATAAATACCAGTATTACACCATTCGTCTACAGGAAAACAGAAGCGAAATCATCTTAGCCATCGGGGAGGTCACTACACTTAAATTTCAACGAATGGATCTTCTTTCTCGGCATAGCAGAAGTAATACTAATTCCTTGACAAGAAATAACACCTGATATTACGGGTATGGGTTATGCCATGACAATGCCACGGAGCCATTATGACAGTTATGAGTTATGCTCAGCATTCTATAACACTTGCTCCCATAAGATAGATCGAAAATCGCCAATCAAGTACTAATGCACAACCTGCTTAGTGCCTTTTATTTAGGCTGACAATTGCAGACTGCAGACCTACTTTGAATTTCTTCCTACCATGAACTGTTCACATCAAACTCAGGGACATAATTTGTCTATGAACCATCTCTTTCCCATGAAAAGCAAGGAGATTCCAACTTATCACCTCATTCCAATCTATAGAACAGAAGCTCATGCCACTTCAGACCTAAAAGTATGTACGACCTGATCCAAGCAAGAAGGCACAAAGCAGTCTCCCGGCTGATTTAATCAGTTGATGCAAGTTTGCACGGAACAACAGCAAGGGAATCGCAAGAGGAAGCAGGAACTCAAACACGATGGAGTATGCAGGGGCTTCAAAGGGAATTATCCTTAGGTTACTTGCTGCTAGTCCAATCAGAATGCTCACAAGGGCCGGGCTCACCATGCTTCCAATCTTTGTCTTCTCCGACCTTCAACCCCCAAAGTACAGATTTATCACCATTTAGCTGCAGGAAAGAAAAGGGGCAAGAAAACAGGAAATAACAAAATAAAATTTGGGGAATTGAAAATCTCCTAATATAAAGAACGGAATGGTTAAAACTTTTTAATGTTCATTCATCGCATTCTCCTCATATCCCTGAACTTGAAAATCTCTACCCATTAAATCCATGTCCAGCAAAATCAGTTGAAAGAATATCCATCGTGCCTATCACGGTTTCAAAGCGAGTTGCCAAATTATACGGCCCTAAGCTGGAAGCATAACCCAAAATTCAAGTCTACACAACAAACCTAAAAGGGGCGATTCTAGACACGAGCATTCTCAGTATGTGACACAGGGCTGAGCACGAACTTGCAAGTAGAATCGTCTGACAACGATTTCATTTCTCTTCACATGAGAGGATCCGGCTATCCTACCACTTGTAGGGCTTGAGGGAGAGAGCCCAAGAGGAGAGTCCAACACCCAAATTTGAGCCTGAACAGACCACACACGTGACATGATCCTACTGTAAACCCGAAAGCCTAAGCGGATAATTTATTGATAATTCATATATATATATATTCTATTTTATTCTTTTTCTCCACGATGATGAGGTTATTCAGGTATACCTCAACACCACTAGACCTTCAAATAACCCAACAAATTGTTTACCCTTCCGAGTAAATAACCTCACCATCCGATCCAAATCTATAGCAAGACAAAACACACAAAACACCGCAGACCCACCGGCATTGCTCATCTGATCACAAAATCAAGTCAACAAAGATGAACACCCTAAAGCCATACCAAATTCCAAAGGCGCCGATTCCGAGAAGAGACGCCCACAAACCCCAATGATCCTCCCCAGCAATCAGAGCCCCATTCCCCCCAAACCGAGACATAACCCTCACGGAACGCGACAAATCAACATTTTGATAAAAGCCGCGGTGATTTCTCAAGAAAATGGCTCTGTGAGAAGAAAAGAGAGGAATTGTGTGCCTGGATTGGGATGTGTGGCCATGGAGGCGAGAATGGTACCGCAGCGAAGGGCGGAGAAGAGGAAGAGCGGAGAGGGGAGGGGAGGGGAAGGAGGCGGAGGCGGAGGCGGCGAAGGGCGGCGACGACATAGACGGAGGCGATGAGGTTCGACGGCGGAGCTCGACACGGAGTTTCCGTGTGCCTCAGTTATTATCACTGGGGGAATCTATCCGGTGAGGTGTCTGCCGCCTGGTTCTCCACCACGTGGGACTCCTGAGCTGTGAAGTTTGGTTAGGGACTACGGTGTCAAAACAACAAAGATCTGCCTGCCTTCTGCGTGGTAGTGTGCTAACACCATTCGTATCAGTTTTTCATTCTTATTCTAATACAGTATTATAATTTTTTTGTATCTATAAGGACTAAGTTTATTTAGGTGATTTTTTATATTGAATTTCTGAATCGATTTTTTATATTTTAATATATGATTTTGATATTTATTTTGATATTTTAAATTTATTTTTTAGAATTTTTTTGTAAAGAACAATCATTTAAATGAATTTTATATTTATTTTTAAAAATAATTTTTATTTTTTATTTTTTATTTTTAAAATATTATAATTTTAAAATGTAAAAAATATTTTAAATAATAACTATTTTGTTATATTTTTGAAGTATTTAATGATAATAAAAAAAATATAGATAATGATAATTTAGTTTTTCAAAAATGGAGAATAAAGTGAGGGATATAGAGTGAGAGCAGTGTTCTTATATAGATCTTTATACCTGTACATAGAAAGTATCAAAAAATAGATCACATAACAGATTCTCTATCTCTTATCCCTATCCGTATATGATTTTTTATAAACAGGGAACCAAAATTACATTCTCAAAACTTTTTATATCATTAAAATAATACAAAAATAATATTTTTGTGATAAAGGATAATTTATAAAATACAAAAAAGTAGAAATATTTTAAAATTTATTTATTTTAGCTGAAATAAAATAAAATAATTATTATAATTATAATTATCATAATACTATAAAATATGTTAAATTGATATTTATTAACTTTAATATATAAAAGTATAAAAATCTATATAGGAAATAGATATAACTGATTAAAAAATTGGATCTCTATACAAAGAGAATGATAATGTAGCACTGTATTATAAAAATAGATATAATAAAATTACTGCGAATGGTCTGACAGAGAGACAAGGATAAAGAATCTGTTGGGTGGATCATTTTCTATAAAAATCCCTATATCTAAGGATAAAAAATCAATATATGTTTATAATTTAGAATATCATTCCATGATATGACATATTATATTAATATATATATTAATCAATTCAATTCAACATTAATCATTATAAAAAAAAGAAAAAAGTCATATTTTTTCTTTTAAAGTTCATAGATATTATTAACCCTTTATATATATCATGATTGAAGAATATGTGTGTAAATATTTTTGTCGTTAGTGTAAATTATTGTGAAAAAATAATACGATTGAAAATATTTTATTACAAAAAGCTAATTTTCCAAAAAGAAAAAAAAAAACCAAAATTTTTTGTATCACACATTATATGAGATTGATCTTATTCATGATGTGATACGATTGATTTAATAACTGTAATTATTTCACTATAAAAAAGAGTAAATATCATGATTATTTCATATAGATTATATTATAGAAAATATATATATTCATATTTTTTATCGAAAAGAAATTTTATGAAAATATTTGACAGCATTATCAAACATAAATGAAATATCTAAATAATTTAAAATTTATTTTAATAATATTTTTTATATTTATATTGTTCCCTGAGCATAATTAACATTGAATGAATAAATGATAATTTTTCACATTACAATATTTAAAGCTTCATTAAAAAATAAAAAATAAAAATGATTCACTTTTTTTCATATTTTTCGTCTATTTATTTTCTTTTATCAAGTTAGTTCATGGATTTGACGATCGATTGGATAAAAATTAAAGATGTAAAATTCATTTTGTGATTAAAGGTATGTTGGTTATTATGTGAAAACTTATAACAAGATTAAACGAAGAAGTGTTAGTTATATATATTTTATTATATTAAATATTTTTGATAAAATCAAAATAATTACTAAAAGATCTATGATGATATATACGTATCAAACAAAATATTAACAATATCAAGATAAATAATTTTATCAACGATCAATTTATAAATAATATAAAAAAAACTGCTGCAAATTCTAAAGGTGAGTAAGCGACTGCAACAAGTCTCGCAGATAATATAAAAAGATTTCAATACGACCCAACTAATGTAGGTGGAGTTCCATCTTTTGTCGGTATGATCTCTATCGATTTATACTCGCAACAATCATTCAGTTGCATCTTGCAACACCAATTACACATTCAGTGCTTAGTGTCATTTCCTATAACGACGACAATCGTTTTCTACAATCATTTAAAAACTTTCTCATCTATGCAATTGATTACTAATATGTCTCATGCCTGTTTGTGATAACCACCCATATCCAATAAATAAGAGTATGTGCCAAAAAAAAAAAACATAAACGATTGTCCGTAGCATCCATCTTTCCTATAACAAAGGACAAAGGACAAGTAAACAGGATCCAACGACTAATCAGAAAACACATCAGTTACAACTATGATAGATATTACAGTCATAGAATCTGCCGAAGGACACGAGCTTTATATCCCAAAGACCAGTATCATCTCATCCTTATTGCCAAACAAGAGCATAGCTGATAAGAAAATCTACGCAGTAATAGAGAATTCCATTCAGATGACAGGAACAATCCACAAGCAAGAAAGAGACGGAGAAAATGAACCCATGCGCGCATATGGGAGAATCCAGAGCAATAGATAAACACGGAGTCGACTACAAGGCACCATGACCATGTGACGATCAAGCAAGTCCTCAGAGCTGAAACTGTGGACGATTAAAGCTTTTTCATATCAAGACAGCATCTACAAATCAATTCGCTATTCTCGAGCACCAAGGTACAACTGACACACAGTACTTCAAGAACTTGTTCATGGAACCTATCAATAACATCAACTGTCCTAATAAGTCATTGTTGTATCTTGATGGCAAGTAAACGCATTCATGGTTTACTAAACACCACCCTGCAATCTTCAATTTCATCATCCACATGTCCAGAAGCAACACAACGGAGCACACACTAACCGCATCGAACTCCACTTTAGTTGCTTGAATCAGAATACCTTCTTCTCCTATCACATCAGTTCTTAGGCTTCTTTGATCTAACGCCCTCATCTTCAAGTGCCCTCAATTTATTCTTTATTGCAGCAATGGTGGCACTTCTGCTCAGCTGTCCCGAGCTGGTTATTGAAGTGGTGGCATTCTTGGCCCCAGAAATGCTCTTGGATGATGAGTTGATCGCTGGTTCATCCTGGCCCTTATCACATGAAAGGCGAACAACCAAAGGACGGCCACAAGCTAATCTTCCATGCATCTTATCCATGGCTAGCTTAGCTTCCTGCATACTCACTTCAATGAAGAAAGTAAGCAAATATAGTTTCGAAACCAAATGCTGCATATCATTTGTTCTCGTTAAGCACAGATCAAGTGTATGCGAGTATGCGTGTATATACAATACTAAAAAAAACAGGTGTGCCTGCTTGAAAATGTTTATGTGCTTTCATGATCCATATTGTTTCTACCTCGTAAACAGGTTTTTCTCCATGCACTTAAATTCTACATGCAGAGGGTTTGGTGAGAAAGATCCTGCAATACATGGTTCCAAAAAACCGGCCTAAGAATTAATTTTTCCTTTCTTTAGAAATTGTTAAAATATACATTAGTGAATCTTCTACCATTAGTTCGAAATTTTAATAGAACAGATTCCTCGATATGATAATTAGAATGGATCGTGATAAGAGGTCACGAGCTTCATCTCTGTCATCCCTTATTTATTGTCACCTATGTGATTGACCATGTAAACCACGTTTGGCACTTGATGGGCTAAACCAGTGCTTTTGTTATCCACATTTCATGACCCAATGGACTTTCATGTGAGGAAAGTGTTAAAATATACATTAATGAATTTTCTATCATTAGTTCAGACTTTTGATAAAATTATTCATCAACAGAAATGATTATAAAACTTCAAGTCCTTTGACTCCTTGTAACCTGGCTTCCTAATTTTTGGCTTGTAATAGGCGCTTAACAGCTGATACAATGAGATCAAACTGTATACACACACAGACACAGAACACCCTTTTCTTAGGAATATATCCCAAGTATAGCTTCTAGATAGAAAAGGGAACCACAATCCAGAAATCCGGAAATCCAGAGCATCTTGTGTTGCTTTCACAAAAACAACCTTTCCTTTTATGCTCCCACTTTGGTCATTTTGTAATTGAAAAGAAAATATGTGAGAAAATAATCATGATATGATCAGACAACCCTGGTAAGTGGTAAGTTCAATCGAAGTATTGGATCAACGGCAGATATACTGGTGAAGAAATTATATCAATTTACTCCACAAGCAGCTTACCTCTTTAGTACCATACTCGACAAAAGCAAAGCCACGTGGTTCTCCTCGTTTTGGACCCCGAGAATGCAACAAGAAATCAATAGATTGAATCTTCCCATATGGAGAAAACAACTTAATCAACATAGCCCTGCATAAGGAAGAACGATGATCTAAGCTACACAGAGAGAAACACAACACAGAGAGAAACACAACTCTGGATAGAGAAATATAAACGCAATTCATTTTGAAAAGGTGTTTCCTTACTCTGAAATTCTATGGTCAACATTGCCAATGTAAATTCTCTGTTTGCTGATTTCATCATCAATCATGCAATGCTGATCCTGCAAATGGTAAAACTACTTGTGAGATCAAGAGGCGGAGGGAAAAGTCACGGATAGATATCGTCATGCCCCCAAAATAAACCGATAATTCCTGAAGAAACAAGTTGGGTTGCAAAAAACATTGCGCTATAATATATTCAAGGAAGTAAAAGACATGAATCTCACCATGATGCGGTTGAAAGAATCTGACGACCAACGTCAATATGGAAAGTAAAACTACTGCCCACAATTGTTTAAAATCTCTAGTGCCTGAGATCCTGGGCTGCACCTGCATTTGAACAACTTCAAGTCACAAAAAAATCAAAAAACAACGAGTACTGCCTGCTCTTCTGGTCGAATGTTTGGACCAACCTGCGTTTCATATTATTCACCAACACAGGATACACAGCTAACCCAAAACACCCGAACATGAAGCATTCGTCATGTTTAGGAATTTTTCCAATGGTTCCATCAAAGTCCCACTCTTTCGCATATTAAGATACATTCACATCAATTCCAGAAAACTTTCAAAGAGCCACTTGGATCAAGTAACCCATCAATACCTGAAGCCCAGAGAGCACAGAATTCGAACCCACACCGCTTAAACAAATCAATACTATCAAATCTCAGCCTTTTGGAAACATGAACATCTCAGAGCCTCACAATTCATCATACTCAGCCTAATCGGCATAGTGAAGGAATTACCAGAATCAAAAAGAAGAGGGGAAAGAGAAACCCCAATCGGCGATGGGTTGAGCTGAATCGGCCTTTTAGGGTTTCGAAAGAGAACAGGAAAGGAGGGAGGACATGAGAGAAGAAGGGGTTGTCCACATCTTGGAAATGGATTTCAAAGCCCAACTTTACAAATTTGTATTTCCATGTATTACTGGAAGGTGTACCTTAACTAATCACAAATAAATTCATTCGTGATTGAATTTTTAGATTTTGAAATCAGAGATTAAGATCAAAAAATATAAGGTGTACCTTAACTAATCACAGATAAATTCATTCGTGATTGAATTTTTAGATTTTGAAATCAGAGATTAAGATCAAAAAATATATTTTTTGATTAATTGAAAAGATATGAATTAATTTTATTTCAATTCTTCATCTCCTAAAATCAATAATTTAATCACAAATAATATTACTTGTGATTAACGATAAATTCGCTTTTCAGTCCCAGGTTTTAGTATTATTACTAATCCATCCTTTTTGCAACAATGGTCATTGAGTTTTGGGAGGGTGTATTTCGATATATCATATCGTGTGTCAAGTAAAAAATAACGATAAAGATTAAATCAATAGATATTAAAAATTGAGATTAAATTATTATATTTTAATATTGATAATTTATTTAAAAAATACACACTTGATCATTCATCCGTATATTTAAATATAAATTATTAGATCATTACTTAACATACTTTGTATCAAGACACACTTTTTTTTTTCATAGTCATTAACTTTAATTATCTCTCGTATCATAATAAAAATGTAACTTATTTAACTTGACTATTTGAGTTATTGCATGATAAAAAATATTCTCATGTCACCTTGTGAGCAATCAAAGATCCTCATAAGAAGTTGACGCCGAACTTTTTATTTGGATGAAGGTAATATACTTGTATACTATTGAATCTTCATGAGGTTTCATGTTATTTGTAATTTTTGTAGACTTAATATAACTTAATATATATTTTGAAAAGTTTTTTTTCCTCATTATTTTTGCATCAAACGGATATCGCACATGGAGGAGAATGTTATTCTACTCCCAAAATTCTCATTTAGAGAAGAGAATGAGACCTGAGGGGTAAATGACCTTGGTTTTAAGAATGTATTATAATTTTATTTTTAACACTTTACTTTCATTAAATTAGGAAACAATGTAATCTATGTGGGTTAACAAGAACATTGACAAAACGATGTAATTATTTTGAAACAAAAATCAGTATTTTTTTTTTTTATTGAAGATCAAAATAATATAATATTGCATTGTGAAAAGTTTGCTAATTTATTAAACAATCAAGATAATTAATGGATATGGAAACTTCAAAAAAATGGTTGTTGACGCTTTTGTGTTAATCAGAACCTGTATTTAGCATGTAAATAAAGTTGAACAAATTTTATGGGGTAAAAAACAACTTGGTGGTTAGAATATGAAATTTTACCATCTAAAAAATGTGATGAGAAAGATTTGGATGGAGAGAACTTTGATCTATAAAATAGCAAAGAATAATTTGAATATTTTTCATTATTTCGGACCAAAGTTACATAAATAAAATACTTTGAACCAAATCATGTTGAGATAAATTAAATTTCAAATGGTGTGATGTAAGTGATAATTTTAGAGATGCATAGAATCAATAGATTTATATTTGAAGCAAATGAAATCTACTGGCTATTATTGTAACACAAGTATGTAAGGTTGGATCATAATATTAAATGTTCTCATCTTAGTCATTCATATCATCATGCTTAATCCAAATAGTCGAATGTTATAAGCATTTTATCTAGTTATCATGACTTAGTTTCTGATTGAACACTTTGCAAACAATAGTATTTTTTGTTAATCCTGATATCGAGAAAACCAAAGAAATGTAATTAATGAACGAAATCGACGGATAAAATCGGATGCTATTACAAAAGAAAGAACTTCAAAATGATGAAATAATAAAACAACTCAAAACAAAAAAACATAAGAACTATTGTAAAAATTTTAGAATATATTCTATCAACTAAAGTAAGGAATAACCTTCTTGTAAAATTGAAACAATGAGGTCCATAATTATGTATAACTATTGATAAGATGTACAGAAATAATCTTCTTATAGATAAATGTGTTTTGCGTTTGTTTGTCTTCTTCTTCTTTTTTCTTATACGTGCGATACAATCATTATTAAACTCTATAAAGTTTATCCATGATATCGCAATGCTTGCACGAAGTGACATCATAAAATGATACAAATGAGAAAGAACTTAATTTGCGATAATTGCACAGATCAGATATTACTCAAAGGTTAAAAATTCTTATTATGAAAACAAACACTTTCGACTTTATACATTTTTTTATTCATTATTCTACTATCAATAAACATACTCGCAAGCAGGTACAAATAGAGTGTTCACCAAATATGACACGGGAACCATCACGATGTTCTATTTCGATAGAAAAGTCGAATAACTGGTGAACATATCAGCGACTCAATTAATAACTGATAACAAAAAGATAAGAATTGAATAAACAATAAAATTAGTATAAAAATTCAAATATATATAATCTCAATGATGTTCAACATATGAATATCGATAATTTCATAAATTATAGGTACAATGATAATCCCAAAATTGCTCAAAAAGATAATCGAACAGAGAGAGATTTTTTAAATCAAGTTTAATGAAAAGGATGTGAACAAACGATATCAGGATTTCACTGCAAGTAAAATTATTTACGCCGATAAAAAAAATAAGGAAGCAGCATAAAATTGAAATTGAAAGATACCAAACACATCAAAAAGAAAAAGAAAATGAAACTTAAAACATCAAACACATGTCGACATATTTGTAATCAAATATCGATTCGATGTCGATTGTATTTCATCATAAAACAAAACATGGGATAGAAAATGAAGAAAGACAAATGTGAAAGAAAAGTCTCAAGAAGGAAAAACGAACGATAATAAATAGTGTAAATCATATGTTATCGTACGAACATATCAGTTTTAATACATTCTTAATCTAATTTTCAAAATTTTGATTATTCATCATGATTTGACAAATATTTTTCATATTCATGGTATTTTTTAATCATCACTGATCATATTTCATTATTAATATATATATTTTCAAATATAAAAAAAATATAATAATAAAACAATTGAACAATAAATAAAATAATTTTTAATTAAGACCTCGCAGTAAATCACCGAACATGGTTCTTGTCTTGCATATTATAAAACTTCACAGTAAACACAATGGAGTTGAATACGTTTTCACTTTGCACAAGATTTACAGAACCAAATCAGATCCCTCTCAACCCAACAAAAAAGACCACGAAATATTTGAATCATTTCTCAAAGCAAACCACATTCGAATCCGAATTCGAAACACTCGCAACAGATTCGCACAATCCCACACCATTTTCATTTCCGGTGCTGCGAGTTCTCTTGCTTCCAAAAACCACACAGCAGCACCGCCGGAGAAGACACAGATCTCGGCGGCGGCAGCGGAGGAGGAGACGGAGATGACGGAGGTGATCCTTCACTTATACGACGTGACGAACAGCGGATCGGAGAAGACGAACAACACGATTCTTCAGATCAATAAGATCTTCAAGGACCGAATCGGCCTCGGCGGCATCTTCCACAGCGCCGTCTCTCTCCTCTCTTTCCTCTTTGTATGTATGTTCATGTTTGGATTGGTTGGTGTGTTGAGCATGTTGGGGTTTTGCATTGAGGGATTTGGAGAATTGTGATTGATCGGATCTAGGGTTTTTGGTGTGGTTGGTCGATTCAGTGGCAAGCTGACTCATTGTACGATCCGTTTCGGTTTAGGATTTGAAGTGATTATTTGATTCGGTTCCACTTTTGATTGAGTTATATAGGTTTGAGGTAGTTGATTGGCTATACTTGTATTGCCTTTTAGCTGGAGCAGGTAGGATATTTCGACTCCTTTAGTCCTTTTTCCAATGGTTCATTTCGTTGTTGGATTGTGTTCACACGGGAGAGCGAGAGAGATTAAAGTAAGCCGAAAAAGTTTTCTGTCGAGGGCGTGGAGATGGAGAATCTGCCGGTTAGGTTTCGGCTGTTTGTGTTGCTTTCAAGGGTTGGAGCTTCTAGAAGTTGAGTATTCGCCATGTTCTCTGTAAACAAGTGAATATCGGGCAGTCTTGTAGTATTGATTGGGTTTAGCGTGAGATTGGAGGAACTGCTGTTTCTTATTTTGTATGGTAAATTAATGTAGGTTAGTTGTCTGTACATCTTGAGTCATGAATATGGGTGGATGAATCTTATTTCTTATTTTATTTCAAATCGAATCCCGATGCTTCAAGGTTCGTCGTATCAGAAACTGTATCAGTATCGGTTTTTCCTAAAACGATTCATGTCATCGATACGTACCGATATGGACCAATACGGGCTGATACGGACCGATACATAGTTTCACTTATTTTATATGACAAAATAAGCTTCGAATCGCATTAAAAACGCAATAACAAGCATAACAATTATCAACAAATATGAAGATAACACAAAAAAAAAAATAATCAACAACTCTAAAGTCTAAATGTCAAGCCAAAGTTGGTTAAGTGCAATGAAATATTGGAAAACATGTCAATCTAACATACGATAATACAACACACTTCAAATAAATGAAGAATGACAAACGGCTTCATATTGTGATCCTGAGGCACCGAAACTATATGTGATATATCCCATATGAGCATCATCATTGTCATCCCTGGTGGGGGAGATTAGTGTTACAACGATCACCATCATCGAACTAGAGCTAAGAGAGGCAGCAGTACCCTCACAAGGTAAAGCAACTTCTACTTCTCGATTCGTTTTTAGTTGGTTTTAAAAATGAGAGAAGTGAAAGAAAAATTGATGTGTCGGTCCCTTGATGAAAGGGGGAACAAATTGTTTTAAATCAAAATGATACGTATCGCCCTTATCGTCCCGTATCGGTCCGATACGCGATATGTTTCGGCTGTATTGGTCGATACGCCTCTGATACGATTTTATCGCTTGTATCGAGGGTGTATCGGAACCGGTTTTTGGAAAAAACAATTCGTATCAGCCCGTATCAGCCGATACGTATCGATACGGCAAACCATGTGATGCTTGATTGTCTTTGTCTGAAACAGGTGACCTGGAAGTTCAGTTTTCGAACTATTTTTGCAGTTTTCGAACTATTTTTGCATGAGCCCTTTGCTGCTTAGTGTGAAGTTGTTGAACTCAGCTTCAGTCCTTTTCCTAATCCATTTCCTAACTGATTTGCTAAAGTCTTCATGAGCTTGCTCCCTGAGATGCGAAATTCGGTTGTTAGTTTGACACTCAAATCTTTTTGTTTCTACCCTTTTCTAAATCTGGCATAGATGTCTATATTGGGCGAGAGGCAAGAATTGTGTAAATGCCCCTTTCAAGTGTAAAGTTTTGACTCAAATTATAGGTGATGGGTGGTCACTGCCAGCATATCTCGTATAAAATCTGCTGAACTATTTCTATTCTGTAGGCTGATTCCTTTGGTATGTTGTCTTTTTTTTGCTTCTAATTTTTTAACTAGGAGTTCATTGTGAATTTGTGATGATGTGAAACAACACTGATCCCAAGGACCAATGAAGAGTCTCCTTCATAAAAGCTTGAAGAAAAAGGTTAAGACTTTTGAGACAGCTATGTTGCTCAGACTCAGAGCACTAGGTCTACCCACGTGGCTCAGTGATTGCCTAGATTAGATGGTTAAGCAGCTTCTTTATAGTTTCTTAGGCGGTTTTAACATCAGTTTATTCATCTATTGAAAAAAGAAAAAACTGAATACATTGTTTCAAAGCCAAAACTAAACTATCCATTTAAAGATATTCAAATGCAATTGTTAGTTTCTATTAGCGTCGTCAATCCCGTATTGACTATTGAGCCATTCTTCTTTCTCACCATACTTTCATAAAAAGATCTGTATGGTTGTTTGATTAGTAACTTCAGGTTGTGGTACTGTATGATTTAATTTTATCCTTTAGGGTCCGTGTAAAAGTCCATTAACCAAACATTCATGTATTTATAAACATACAAGTGATTTATATTCAGCTGCATTTGAATTGTGCCAAATTTGCTCTTTTGAGGATTTTGGTGGTGTTGTGTGGTGAGGTGTCTTGCCATGTGTTGGGAGTTGGATTGAAGCTCAGTGAAGCTGAGGGCGAAATATAACGCAAAATGATAGCTTGGGCATGATTTTAAGAGATTCAAACTTAACAGGGACACAAAGAAAAGTGTTCATACATAGATGAACAATGCAAGTTTGGAGTTTTGATTCTTAGATTATTTTTGTGTAAAGCTTTTGTCAAGTTAGCAAGTTGGTTCAAAATAAGAATTATTCCTTTTTAAGATCGGTTGTAGTTATATATCGTGAGGGAGTAGACATAACATGGTTTTTAATAGAACATATTGGATTGTAGTCTTGCTGGTAATGTCTCAATGGGGAGTTAGACAAGCAATCAAGGAACTTGGATCAAGGGGCTATTAGACTGAGTTGCTTATGCTGCCTGGTACTTGGGTTTGATGCCTATACCGTGACTGTAAAGGCTGTACTCTGTTGTGTACTTTTGATGAACTTTGGGATGATTGGAAACGACTAAATTTATTAACCTTTTTTTATCCGGTAATGTTATGTTAAGCATTTCTTTGTGAGAAATTTTCATGGGATCTTGTTTTATTTCAGCATAATTTTGAGTGTGCAAGATGCTAAAAATTATTTCAACTTTACTCGCAGGTCTATGGAAATGACGAGTGGTCTTTCGGGTATTGTGAGCAAGGGAGTGGTGTTTTTAGTTGTCCATCTGGACAGAATCCCATGTATACATACCGTGAAAAACTTGTTTTTGGAAAAACTAATCTGACTATCTTCAAGGTCAACCAGATCCTGAGGGAACTTAGCAGAGAGTGGCCTGGAAGCTCATACGACTTGTTATCAAAAAATTGTAATCACTTCTGCGATGAGTTTTGTGATAAATTGGGGGTACCTAAGCTTCCAGGTATCAGTTTCATTTTCATCTAAATCTCTCTTGCCACTGTGAGACTCGGATCTTTTACTTTCACTCCATTAATAATTTTGTAGAACACTTTGCTTGCACACTGGTGCTCTGGAACTCTAGACAAATGGACTTAGTTGCATTATTATCTGTACCCTTGTTAACTAGAGTAGCTCGAATGTTCATGATTCTCATGAAGCTATAATCCTTATTGTAGAAGATAAGAGTACTTGTTGTCATTTTGGATGATCCATGATGTATGGCACTGTACTTTTCTCTTGTCTTAGCCTTCAGAATTAAACTCCTTGTTGCAAGAAAGAAGGTATCACCTGATGTACGGAGATTAAACTTGCTGAAAGATGTTTATACTGTTGTCAAAATATTTCTCTGGTGTTGTGCATACAATCTTTGATGAAGTAGTTTCTGGATTTATAGCCTCCTACCTTTGCTACAAAATACTACTCATTCTATCTCAAACTGATTTCCCCCCCTTTTTTTCTTCATAACGCTCTTCAAGCTCAAGTGCATCATTTATTTTCCCACATCATTATTATAAGTAAACGGAAACTTTAAACTTTCTGTATCCATTGCTTGAAAATTGTTACTTGCTTGGTTCATGCCCCTGGTGTTTTTAACGATGTAAAAAGCTTTTAGTTGCTGTGTCTGAAGTTCATTGTTTGGTTCTTACTTGAAATTGTGGGAATGTATTAAAAGTTATATCACTTGCAGGTTGGGTCAATCGGTTCGCTAATGCTGGTGATACTGCAGTCGAGATAGCTGGAAATACAGCATTCCGAGTAACAATCTAACATTCTGGCTATATTGTTTTATCTCCTACTTTTGAGGGGGGAAAATGTGTATTCCTGTATGGCCAATTTGTCTACTGAATTCTACCTCCCCCGAGCCCATACTTGCCTACGAGAATGAACTTTTATGATGAAGTTTCACTTTAGCATTAGATTGCTAAAGAATCTCAACTATGATGAACGATTGAATACACCTATAATCTCAACTATGGAGTCCATAGTTTTTCGAACATGGCTGAGATTGCTGAAATGTCAACTTTTCCTATGAAAAGATTGTAGCATTAGAGCATTCGCATCAGAATCTCTCAATGTATTCTCTATTTCACATTGTGGAAAGTGATTCTCTAGATGTGGAGATCTATTGTTCATCAGTCTGGGTTTCAGATAATAAGAAGAGATTATGATGCAGAGCATTTTTTGTAGATTCTCTACTTTCTCTACTTTTTGTTACTTGAAATACATAATTATAAGAGATTATGTGCAGTACTATTTTACATAATCCAATGCAGGTGTTATCTCTCCTTCCTGTCCTTGGCCATAGCCTGCATAAACCATCTACTCCCCCTAAATACGTACTTTATTTTTTTACTGTGTTGCTGCCGTTATCCCTGTGTTTTCTTGACACCTTCCGTGCCTCATGCTTTATTGAGAATATTTGAGATGTCAAGACTACCATGCTTGAACTTGAAACATACTAACCTACGGTGTGGATCCTAGTCATCCGTGATGCTCTTGATGTTGTCTCTTTCTTTCAGTCTCTTATATTTCTTTTTGAACGCAGTTGAAGCAAGCCAAAACAGAGATCGTCTCATCCAGCAAAGTGGCATATCGTTATCTTGCCGGGATGGCATCTAATGTAGCGGTCAGACCAGAAAATGGCAGTCCTGGCGGAACCACACCTAGGTTTCAAGCAACCTGGTTCAAGAATCTCATAGCCGCCGGTGACAAGCCATCTACTAGTGCAGTCCTTGACGAACCGAACCAGGAAGTCATTCGGCTGCAACAGGCAGATACAGCTCTTCTTAGACAAAATTCACATCGAATTAGTTGATATGTGTGGGCGGGAGATATATGTTTACGACCAATTGGTACACTAGTTGTTTGTGGCTCATTTCGATTATCACTGTAAAATATGATGTTCCTCGAGGACTAAATTGTCCACTTGTTCGTCAAATGCATGACTGATGGGAAAATATTTGTGATACGCTGCGATGGTGTTTCCATGTGATTGAGATTCTCGGACGTCATTATGTTCATAGGTGTTGAGAGTCATGTATTCAATTGTATTTTTATTCATTTATTTTTGTCAAAGTACTCAATTGTACTTTGTTAACTGGATATCATGGATATTCGATTCGACCAACATGATCCATGTTACTAACGTATGGACAGCTCTCTCTCTAACGCATGTGATTTTAGAGTACTAACAAGGGAGTTGTCATTTTACAGACTATTTTATAAACTAGAGCGTAGCAATTATAAAATTAATTATTGATTAAAAAGAAATCCTTCGGAATTTTTTTTCTGAAAATAAACTATAAAACTAACTAAAGTATACTAGTATTTCAAATGTCACACCTGACCATCCTTGTCCGAACTATAACAAGCACACCGGATGACCTGTGTTGGAACCATAACAAATGTTCAGTAAGATGCCATGGATGTAAATTTGATTATCATAACGCATCTTGGGTTAAACTCCATCCCGGTCTTTTGACTGTCCCTTGAACCGATAAAATGTGTGTTCTTCCTAAAACGGATAATATCTATTTGCAACCCGAAAATTTTCTTTCCCGGCTAATCCGATCAACTTAATGAAAGAAGAAATGAAAAACAAACGACGACTTTATCCCTCACTTTTTTTCCAGATTGCGTGAGAATTTTTTTTATTACTAACATCGACTGCCATTGTTTAGGATTAATTGGTTCAACCATTGTGAAAAATGGATCTAAACAATGGTTGTGGTAGGTTTAGCAGAGGATTTTTAGTTGGAAAAAGAATACTCATGCCAATCCATCAACATATTTCAGCTTTTCACATGCGTTTTCATCATCCAGCTACAACAAAAGATAGCAATAGCGTATGGACCATCATTGACCAGGGTGTTTGTCTCCTGCACTAGTTGGGTTTGTACAAATTAGGTATGATCAGCTATTTAATTAAGCCACAATACAGCTATTTATTTTTTTTGGATCATCCCATCCCACATTCTAAACGATTCAGTCTAACTTCTCCAATGTGGAGAGAGATAAGGGGATTAAAACCCACTGAATCCCGAACTACTTCGTGGTGGCGAGTCCGTCAACAAAAACTAACTTTAAGGATCCTCCGGATTTGCGGAATATTCGATTGACCAAGGAAAATCCTTCGTGATTTCCTAAAACAAATATATCGTACAATAGGATTTCCTTAAAAAAAAAAAAAAAAAGGTCTTACAATATTGAGGTAGCAGGCTTGATCTACTTTATTCGATCATGAGCTTTACAGACTGGTTGTTCAGAAGAGAAGCCGGCATGGAGGAAGCCTGAACACAAGAAAAGAGATGGTACAACATTCACCTCATGAAGCAAAATACAGAAAAGAGTACAACAACAGAACACCAGCTTCCGTTTAAATACATACACAACTTGGCACATTATTGAGAACATAATGCCTTCGTCGAATGAGCCTACAAACATGAACTTAAGGCGGATCTATCAAAACCCATTGAAGAAAACGGTGTCGACTTGATCATCGTCACTGATCTGAAGAGATGAAACAACCTGTGCTGCGATAAGCTCGGCTGAAATGTCTGTGTGGGCTCGTCCTACATCTTCCATCCCATGCCAATAGAAACTTCTTTCGAGAGAACACGATGAAGATGATGAATCACTGTCTCCGTAGCCGTTCCATCTAGAATCGTAGGAAAAAGCGCTTGGAATCCGGCTAGCGCCTTGGTATGAGCACTTGGTCAGATCATCGTGAGAATGGGCATTATATCCAAGTCCACTGCAGTCCACAAAGATATCGGTATTGCTAGCGCAATGCCATGGGTTATAATCTTCGACATCATTCCTCGTGATAGTCTTGAAGAAATGATCCGAGTCTTCTCCTACCAGGACGTGCAAGGCAACTGCTTCGGCAATGGCAGCTCCCTCTTCATCAAGCTTCTGCTGCTCTTCTTTCTTTAACTGTTTCTTCTTCTCTAATTCAGAACGAATGGCAGCGGACGTCGCTAAGGCTTTCTCCAAGCGCCTCCTTTTCTTTTCTGCCTGCTTCATACGATCCAACTCGTCCTTCACCTGCTTCTTCTTTGTCTTTTTAACTTGCTGTGTTTTGGTCGATTCCATGCTAGCCCTGGAAGATATGACCTACGCAGCAAACTACTATCCGTATCGATTTACTTCTCTACTCTTTCAAGATGTTTACATGTACTTCCTGGCGGATTTCGTTGTATTTCTTTTGTATAAGCTTCTTCCTTCCTTCGTATCTAAAAACCCAAATACTCTGAACGCTAATGCAAGTCAAACCTCTATTAAACAAGAGCTTTTCTTCCAAATCTTTTTCCTGTGTATTGTGCGGCCAACTTCACCTACTAGAACTACAAGACCTCAATGATGATGAAGATGCGAAAAAGATCGCAAGCCCAAGTGTAGTGAAAACTACACCCAGTCAGGTTTGTTGGAATACCTCCGCTTACGAATAGTGCAATCCCAAACGGAGACTACAGGTGAAAGGAGAAGCACGACTTGGTAGGTGTTGGCAGATCCATCACCGGGCAACATTTTTCCTAATGTTCCGAAGAAGTTGCATTTACCCATCTGTTGTGCACCAAGGATAATATACTGCCGATGAAGAAACAAGACTCACAGCAACACGAGCAGTTCACATGACCTTTCTGCAAACATAATTATGGAACTCGTTCAGAAAAGATGATGAGGCGATGACTATCAAGGCCTATGCGTTAAATACACATTCCCATCATTTACGCAAAACTCGATTCAATTCTACAGAAGGAAGCAAATAAAGGGATAGTATTGGTGCTGATTGAGTAAAAGAAATCTTCACTCGAAGATGATTAGAAAAGCTCAACCAAGTGAGAAGTCCAGTTGAATAAAATCCGATTTCTGAACAAGCGTTGCAAACTTGCAAACCCAGAACACACTTCTAACAACTCAAAAGTAAAGACACAAACACTTGAACAATTCCTCTTCTTTCCTTAATAGTCACCTGAACCTATTTGCAAGGTCTGATGGGTCAAAACATTATTTAGGACATGCTTTTGATCAAAATTTTCTCGCGAATCATACATGGTTACATCACAGTATGTTGAACACAATCGTGGTTAGAAAACATGGCACCTCTGCTCTCGCTCAAGTGCTAGCAAGTTTTCTACGAGAGTCAATGGCATGATCCGTATACTTATATTGCAACATAAAGCTAACACTATGCAAAGACTCATCACAGCAGACCAGATGCCAATAGTTAGCTACTCAATTTCCCACACTGTCTATCTTCCTGATATTACCATCCGGGCGACGTCGTGTCTATATGAGACCACCTATCGTTACCATTCTATAATCCAGATGAGTAACCGCGCTGCGTTTGTGTCTTGAAAAAAGATCAAGACAGTCTCTCAAGAACAAAACACCAAGAAACAATGAACTAGGAGCTTATGAGCCTAGCATTTGTCTACGATTGATCCCGTTATCGCATCATCGGAAATAGCATCGATCTATTGCTCCATTCATGGAGAATCAGGCCTAAACATATGGCTAGGCACAAAAGTACTAATTCAAACATATGGCTAAATCAGTCACATGTCAGAGATCTACAAAACCCAAATTCACTAATTCCATGGAATTCAAAGCCAACCCAAATCATATGAACCCATTCAATCCAAAAATCCAAACACAATTCAACATCAAACCCACCTCGAAAACAGCAAGATCTACAAGACCCAGTAACAGAATCAACCAATTCTCACAAATCCAATCACTATTCCATCAATCCAACACCAAAACAGACCTAACCATGACACTAAACCCTCCGAAAATTCAATTCAACACACACCCACAATCAAAATCATCACAAATTCAATGAATTCTCAAACACAGATCAACACAACAAGAATTCAATCAAACCACAAACTACAAACCTCAGTTCACAAAAGGGTGTCTGCAAATCAATTGATTCCCCAATTCAGATTCCTCTTTGGATCCGCTTAAAAAAAATCTCCTTTTTTAAAAATTGTTTGAGGAAGAAAGGTGAGCGAGGAGATTATGTTGTTGAGAGAAAAGTGTGTGTGATCATCACATGGCGTGGCCGGTGATGTTGAGAGGGAAGGTGAAAGTGTGGAGGGTAGTTTGGTAATTCACGTCTTGGAATGATTACACGTGCTGTGCTTTGATTTGATGGGGAGGAGACTGAGGTTCAAGTTTGCTTATGTCGTGAGGGATGACGTGGCATGTCTCTCCTGTCTCTCTGCATTCTTGTCTGAGAAAAATCTCGACAGACCATTTCACACCAATTAACACGTGTATTACCTCCCTTGTCTGGAATTAATCATCATTGAATTATATAAATAATAATTAAAAATGGTATTTATTTTTTTAAAAAAATTATTTATATTTTTTAATTTTAGAAATAAATATTTAATCCTCTAATTTTGAAAAAAAATCTTGATTTTTAGAATATGACTCCTTTAAAAATGTATATTTTTTTTAGCAGAAAATTCTCCTCGTAGGAAGACATGTGTTTATTTTCAAAATTAAAAGGATAAAATATAAAAGGTCGAAAGTTCAGAGAAACATCCATAATAAAAAATTTTCATATAATGAATTGTTCGACTTAAATTTAAGACAATGACTTGATTTTATTACGTTGTTAAGACGAATAACAAAATTCCTAAAAATATGTACTCAATAATATAGTGATGATGAAACGTTATTATTAATTCCAAAAGGAAGAAGTAACATATTAAGTGTGTCTTAAGAAATAGGAGTATCAATTATTGAAATTAAAATATAGTGTTAAAATATATCTCACACTGACAATCCAATAATTAATAGATCCATTATCATCATCTTATTTTAAATTTTAAAATACGTCTTCCTGATATTTTAATAATAATTATTGATTTTAATCAAATAAACATAAATTTATGTATATCATGAAAAACTTTACTTTTTTTCTGTTGTTATCGTGAAGAAGTTTTTTTCTAACAATTGTGTGGATTTGTAACTAGTGGCATATTGAGTTATCTGTGGTTAGATTGGACGTACAATTCAACGTTTGAGATACATCATTGGATGTTGTGTAAGTAAATCGGGAATGGAATCATGATAGATAAATCCAGATTCAAGATTACATAAATATAATGACGTGCATCTCGATCGTGAAGAACACACAGTAAAAAATCAAATGACAAACTCGAGTGGGACCAGAACTATTCATGGGGATGATACAATTAGAAATTTTTTACAAAAATTACATGATAATCTCAAAAAAAAAGAAAAAAATTCCTATATATGTAACATATTTAAATAAATGAATATATTTATGACAATATATAATTAGCTCTCAGAGTGATCATTTCAATTGTGCTTGTCATTCTTTCATCTCATAGAAATCGTCAATAACCACATTAGTACTAAATTTCTCAACAAGTTCATCTTCAATATAAACAAATAAATAGTCTCTATAAAATTCATCATCCATTTAATTGTGAAATTGTGTCTCGACAATCTTCATTATTAAAAAAAAAGGGTTCATTTATTGTCGTTAATATTAGGAGAGTCAAAACAAGTCAAATCCACTTTCTTTCTTTTCCTGCAAAGTACTCCTTGATCTTTTAATTGATTATGAGATATTTAACGAGAATGAAATTGTGATGGGATCTTTTTGTATAATAAAAACTCCATAAGAGCACCTATCAAGAATCCTCTCGTTAAAATCTCTAACAAGAAGCATAAACATAAAAAAAAAAATCATAAGATATTTTTATACTACCTTCAACTCAGTGGATAAATATTATGATTTTTCATCTTAAGACATAACTTAAATATATTTAAATATTCTTGTAGAACTGGATGATCAGAACATCGAATTGATAATGCGACAACTTTGAATCCAGAAGAATTCTTTTTTTTTTTTTAATATCAAAAAATCAATAGGATAATGCTTTTTACTTTGTTTACACACCCTTAATTTTGAGACATCTATAATCATTTGTGGGATTCAAAGTTGTACTCAAAATAAAAAGATCCCTGGTTTACTTACTGAACTTAGTATTTTAACTTCTGTAACTGATGGTATATTGTCGTTATAAAAATATTAGTATGATAATGATATTCCACACTGTTTGTGTTTTAGTTGACAAGAATGAATAACATCAGAATGAAGAGCATCCATGTAAGGAATTACAATGTCATGTTTTGCACAAAAGGAGCCAACCATGTTAGAATAAATTGAAGAAGTGTGTATGCTTCGACTATGTGATATAATCGATTATGTGATGTAATTTATGTATGGTTAGGTAATATGTTGTAGTCGAATGTAAAGGTTGTACGTGTAATTGATTTAGTGTGTACTTAGCAGTCAAACGCCAATCGGGGTCAAACTGACAATTAGGAGTCTTAGCTATGGGCATTTTGGTCTTTTGCATGTACCATAGTATAAATAGGGTTATTGTACTCAGATTTTGTTCAATAATACACAAAAACTTCTTTTGGGTCCCTTTTCACTTTAGTTCTTGATATTCATCAACAAGTTTTTGATCGATCCTGGTTTGACGATGAGATGATGACGAACATGGTATCAGAGTCATTTTGATTGAATCGTTTCAAAGATTTCGCAATCGATCAATCATCGTTTGATTTTGTTTTTGAATTGAAGAAGAGTCAGCTATACTGCAGATATTGTAGAAAACAAGGCCATGTGATTTGACAAATGCTGTAACCAGACATGAACAAACAGTTAGTTCTCGTCACTCTGCTATTCAAGGATTATTAAATTATTATCATCCTATCATATATGAGTATGACAGAATTATCATCCTGGCTTAACCCTGGACTTGTTATTCATAATTTCATGTACCCAATTTGGTCACCGAAATTTAAGAATACTTGAATCCATCCGTACGAGGATGGTTTTGCGATCAGAAGTACCGGATACTAACGTACACAAGCTCCAACAATGTATAGAGTCTATCATGCAGTGCAAATAGCTCACACCTTCTACATGAAAAAGCCAAATGCTGTGACTATATGAACACATTATGCAGGTAAGTGTATATCAGTATATGAACACATCTGCAGATACCAGAAACAGAGTCGAGGCAAGCGTATACGAACACAGTTCCAGATTAACTAAGCACATCAGTCATCAGCATTCGCCATAAGAATGATAGATTGTTTTTCACTTCGGCCACGGGTTGGAACAGGGCAGTTGATTCTATTTTGATTGCAAATCCTATATACCAAGCACATATGTGGACCCCCCCCCCCAAGGTGTAAGGTCCAACTGCAACCTTTACCTACTGAAGAGTAACCCATGAAACTCATGTTCTTGCCTATAAGTAAACTCGCTTCAGAGATGCCAACATAAGTGCTCGCCAATGTCTGTGCCCGCCAATATTTATAAACGTGATTATCAAGTTGACAACGTAACACTCAAACCAGCTTGGCAATGATGGTAGTGACAATAACCTCCCATGAACTCAGCATTATACAATCTTGAACTTGCAGATATCTGACAGCCAGTTCACTCCCGAAAAGCTTAAGCCTTTTGACCAAAGAATTTTGGTAGTTGTCAGATCTTCTTACATAAAAATAAGAAGGCAAATCCCTTGCAACTCATACGCTTTGTATCACAACAATAGCATCCTTCAGGATCTTTTCTACAACTACTGATATCAATCAGGCTTTCGAGTCCCATTGGCTGGGGTTGTCCCCCTAAACAGGTTGTGTGCCGTGCTCAGTGAACCACATCAAACTTTGACGAAGGTAATATCTATCCATGTCAGGAATATGACTCATGTAGTTCAAGTTCAATATACCAGCACCAGGAGAAAACATTAGAGAAACAGAAGAGCCTCATTCTGATCTATTACTGCATCAATCATCTACTAAATGCAAAAAAGATATAGAACGTAATATAAGTTTCTGTATTACCTTCTCTGCAAGGTAGATGCCATCAAGCTTGATATGCATTTCTCTTCTGAGATAAACGCTACAAACCAAATGATGGTAACACAAATTTATGAGCAATCTCATTCCATTGAACATTGCTCAGCTACAAACATCCTCACGAACAGACAACCTACAAGGTACTCCCTAAACAATGCAAAACAAACCAACAGAAAAAGATGTGGCCATCACCTCGCAACTATACAAAACTTCTAGTAATCCAATCTTCATCCACAATCCAGCATTCATCACATTCCTGAACAAACTTCCATCAAGCTAGTACATTCTTCGATACTCACCAAACACCCTATTTTCCCATACAAACCTTCACCAGACCTCATCAACATCACCAAAACCAGCATTCACCCACCAAAGAACGAGAAGAACCCGCGTTTCTTAGGCTCCTCCTCGACCATAACAGCCTTCATACTATCCCCTTCCACCAACCTCCACGCAGCCTGCTCAAACGCAATCCCAGCCACCGTAGGCGGCCTATTCAACACCAACGGGTACCCCCTATTCGTACTCCTAATCACCTCACTGTCCTCCGGAATCACACCCAAAAGCGCCAACCCAAGCATCTCCTGCACATCCAACACAGACATCATATCCTCACCCTTAATCATATCCCCTCGAACCCGATTCACCATCATCTTGATATCCCTAATCCCATCACACTCCAACAACCCCGTAACCCTATCGGCGTCCCTTAGGGACGTGATATCAGGCGTCGTCACCAACACCGCCTCATTCGCAGGAGCGATCGCCGTTATAAACCCGGCATCAATCCCCGCCGGACAATCGATGAAGACAAAATCCGGACCCCCTTCGGCGCGATGCTTGAGGGCGTCGACGAGCCAATTGAGGGCTTTTCCGCCGAACCCGATGGGGAGTTTCGACCTGGGCTTGGAGATGCAGAGGAGCTCGAAGTTGGACCAGCGCTTGTCGCGTGTTAGGGCTTGATCAAGGCGGCAGTCGCCGTTGAGGACCTCGACGAGGGTGTAGTTGACGCGGTTCTCGAGGCCGAGGAGGAGGTCGAGGTTGCGGAGCCCCACGTCGGCGTCGATGGCGACGACGGAAAAGCCGCGGCGGGCGAGGGAGATGCCGAGGTTCGCTGTGGTTGTGGTTTTTCCTACGCCGCCTTTGCCGGATGTGATCACGACCACGCGGGGTGGGGTGCCCGAGTACTGGGGTTTGCGGGAAGAGTTGAGGGAGGTGGTGGAGAGGGGTTTTGTTAGGGTTTTGAGGGAGACGACTGGGAATGGGGTTGGTGAGGGGTTTGTGGGGAATGAAGGGAGGAGAGTCATGGTGATTGATTGCGAGGTGACTGTGAGAGAGTGAATTTGGTTGGTGTGGGATGAGGAGAGGGGGAAAGAGATGCGAGGGGAAAGGGATGGGATTGTGATTGTCTATCCATGAGCCCTTGAACTGACAGTCCAAAAATTTTCAAAATATAAAAAAATATTATTTTTAAGTTTTAAGATTCAATTTTATATCATTAGAGTTTTATTTTGAAGGTTTAGAATTTTATTTTTGGGATGAACTTCTCGAAGGCTCTTGATACATAATTAGGGGCTTCTTTCAAGTTGCATGGAGAACCGATGCGGTAAACTTTATTGCGAGACTGCAAAAAATACACAAAAGTTTACAGAATGCAGTAGATATCAATCTACAAAGAGCTTGGTATTTAACTAAGACGCAAGGCTGAAATATAAAAACAAAGGTTAGGAAAATGCCATGCACCACATGATGTCTAGATAACTGGAGTTTTTCATTGTTAACAGGACAAAAACTAGAATAGCTTGGGCATCACATCTTAACTCAGTGAACAAGAAATTTCAAACATGATTTTGTTCCCATAACGAAATTTCACGAGCAGACATTGCAGCATGAATCCAGATGGAGTTTCCAGAACACGGCCAGGGAGATAATAGCAGGAAACATCTCACGTGAAGCCAGGCCCGCCAGGCGCACCACCAAAATCACCACGTCCAAAACCACCACTTCCACGACTAAAGCCCCGACCACCACCGCTGCCACCCTGCAACAGAGTCAATCCATTACTCCTTAAGATGGTTAGATAATAGACGGACAAAAAACAGGCACTTTCACTCGTATGGCACAGAACAACCAAGCATTATAGTAACAAAAATACAAGCATGATAGCTATATGCAGCGATGAAGAAATGAAAAGGTAAAAGAAAAGTGGTAAAAGCTAGATATGGAGAAAGCCTGCAAAGGTGAAGCCCGCTACTGATCATGTAGCTTCACACAGGATTTCGAAGAAAAGCAGAGAGGAACAATGCTCATTCTTAAAGTTAAGAAGTTAAAATCCCTAAATATTAGTGTGGGTATCATAACTCATTGGTCAAAGTGGGCGTTTCAAATGTGACATCAGTCTCAATTTGGCTAGGCAAATATTTGTATCGGATTGCTGATGACAAGATAAACCAAGGAGACACTATATGCTAGTATACCACAATGATGATTTGTTATAAAATGCAAAAGAAAAAAAAAAAGGAACAGAATTAGCATGTCGCCTATGCATTTGGAAAAACTACAAGCCATAAATAAGTTACTTTCCAAAGATACAGAAATGAATAAATGATTTTGATGTTTGATAAAATTAGGGCATCATTCTACAAGGAAGAAAAATGACTTCTGGAAAACAATTTACACTTGCCTATAGAAGATCGATTTTTTACTATTTTTCGTGAAGTACTACCAGATAAACCCAAATGTGTCAGCTTATGATGCTGATAACATAAAAAAAGGAGCGATGCTTTGTCTATGCCAGCGCCAAGTGGGATATCACTCAGATACCAGATGTGAACCGATCAACCGAAAATGAAAATTCTTTCAAGACTCCAAACTCAAAATAAGCAGCACTCTTAGCTCTTGTTCAGGAAAAGCGCTTTGCATGTAAAAACTTACACTGAATGAAGGCTGAAAGTCTGACGGTGCCCCAGCTTTGTCACCACCATATTCACCAGGAGGTCCACGAGGACCAGCACGATATCCCTCACGGTCTCCAAATCTGGGTCGGTCACTTTCCGGTCGAGGACCACTGTGTATTGAAACAGAAGCACCGGCCACTTTTAGTATCATAAGTGAGCAAGAAAAGAAACATGATTAAAACAACTTTAAGGGTGTTATCTAATTACCGTGGGCGATCACCAGGTGGGCCACCAAAAGGTCGACCAGGGGGCTTAGTTTGCTTCTTCAAGGTGGCCGGGACGATTTCTGATGGAAGATTGAGGTAAGTCCTCAAGAACTCAATACCATCATTAGTCAAATACCAGTAGTAATGCATCCATGCGAATGTCTCGCGGACATACTCCTTTGACTTGAAGCTTTGCATCAGCTTGATCACCTGCAGGTTGGGCACAGGAATATCTGGGTGCTTCTCAAGGTTAAAGTCTTTTTTTGCATAGCAGACACCCTCTGCAGAAGAGCCATGAAAAAAACAACGATCAATTTGATGAGCAAAACTATCAACCAAGTTGAGAATGAAACAAAAATAAGCACATGCTATTATACAGAAAAGATAGACAGCACAGGTCACAGGAAACATGAGGAAACTCCAGCAGCACTCTTTAGGTTAATTTGAGAACTCCAGTTGAACATCCATCAATAAATCGACTAACCAAACATGAAAAAAAGAGAGAAATAATAACTTGACATTTAAATGTGGTCTGTAACTTCTGTTATTAGGAAACAAGGACTTCCACTTTCTCCATTTATTCGTATTATTCTCGAATCAACTTAAAATTAAATGACCAAATTCTGGAGAAAAAAAAAAGCCTCCAATATGGTGTCGATGCAAAAGGAATGCTAAAGCACAAGACAAAAAGACAACCTTTTAATTAACCGTGCTATTTGTGGTTTAGGATTGCTTTCTAGTGTAATTGTCTACAACACTACATCCCAGGAACCAAGGCAAACCTTTTAAACCATTTCACACATAACCTCAACGTTCTTGATAAATCACAGATAACTGTGTCAGAGCAGGCAGATCTCCATATGTGTAGATATAACAGTAATCCCAGTATTGCTATACTATTTTGATATCCATCACCTGGAAATCTACATCTTGAGACCTGAGGCAAGATAGCCATTAACCCATTTTATATATAACCTCAACATTTTTGTGATAAATTACAAATTGCCGTAACAGACTAGTCAATACATATGACTACTTAAAACGTTATCCCAATATAACTACACTAATTCAAATTTCGATGTCTATCACCTGGAAGAGTACCAAACTACCAATAAAAGGGATAAAACAAATACCTTGAAAGAGATACTTGCAGATCTCCTTGCGGTTCTTCTCTGGAATAATCTGCAAGCAGAGAAGCATGAAACAATCAATAGCACACATGAATATTGAAATAAAAATAAAAATAAGGACATCAAGAAAAGAGACCGAATATGAGTTCTACCATGATTGATTGGTGATGAAGCACCCGGAAGTGTCTAACACACTAAGAATGAATCTTGAAAATGACCAGAAATCGTACACCTGCAAAATCTAGGCGTAGTTAATATTCAGTAAAGAGATCAACACATCACCCTACACATTGTATACGAGATCACAAATCAAAACTCCTGAATTCATCAGGGAGATTAGTAAATTCCACATCTAAATACGACAAGAAAAATCTCTCTGCTCAAGCGAGTGCAGAATTGTGACAACGACGGACCAATATGATAAATAAACCCAACAAGCATCAACCTCGAATCGACGACTCTGCGGTTAATCAGCAGCGGATTCGAGCTAAACCAAGACCCAAATATCAGCTGATCACTAACTCATTAAACACACTACACGAAACATGCTAAACAATGAAACAATCATATATAGCGATTTGAATCGAGAAATGCAACAGATATAACGAAAATCAATGCCGAGATTGAGAGTTAATCGAATAAGAAGATGGAGAGATGTACCTCGATGCGGCTGCTGTGTGGTGGTATGAGGCGGATGATTTCTAGGGTTTCCGAATTGAGGATGTAAATCGAGTTGATATCGAAAAAGCTGGGGCTTATTTTCTCAAAAAAAAAAAAAAAAAAAAACAAAAAACAAAAAAAAAATTAAATGTTATTATTGTGAGATAATAATGAAAGATTAAGTTATGAATTTTAATATGAGTCAGATAAAAAATTTTCTAACATCATTGAGAATAAATACAGAATACATCGAAGTACGTGTTATCATAATTTATTTAAGGTCGGAAAAAGAGTATATAATTATGAGTCATTAAAATGACAAAATTAACCCTTTAATAAAAATAATTATAAGATTTAATAAAAAGTTGATAAAATAAAAGAGACATTAGATAAGAACAAAACATTGATGAATTTTGATCCTGATAAAAAAAAATCAAAAGATTATATTGAATCTGGCTTGGTTTTTGAAAAAAAATGAACACTAAAGAGGTTTTATTTTTTATTTTTGAAATAAAGAGAGATTTTATTTTGATTGACTTTATTCTTGTTAAAAGACTTTTGGCTATTAGATTGTTCCATCTCTTTGTTTATATCTCAGGGCATCCATGTAAAATTCGATCTTTCTTAAAGAGTTCGATAAAATTTACTCAATCTCTTCTTCAACTTATTCATGAACATATCCATCAATTCATATTAATAATCATCATTATGAATTATTGCTCAAAATCACAAATTCATAATTTTGACACACCCTAAAGAGAAGATGAAGAGCATGATTTCGTTCAGATTTGAGTGTCCAACCTTTGTTTTGATTATTCAAATTTTTCTTAGTTTTATTAATTTGTGTTTAGGTACTTTCCCTTTAATTGACATATATTACAATCATTGTATGAGTAAATATAATTTAAGTATATTGAAAAAAACTGACCTCTCAACTGGACCAACTCGAAGCGATGAAGCTATCATTATTTACAACTAATGTTTAAGCTTCCAATATTACAATTTTACAAAGTTTCTCATCAATATCCTGAATTTTAGCAGTTTCGCTGGAAATTTCATGACCTTGTGATTTTCAACCAAACGAAGTTGTATTACGTCACCCTTTTTTAGAATGTGTCAGCTACACAAATGATAGTTATTTTTATTTTTATAAATTTATCATAAAACATCAATGATTATCTATATTACGTCATCCTTTTTTAGAATGTATCAGCTACACAAATGATAATCATTTTTTTTTATAAATTTATCATAAAACATCAATGATTATCTAAATTTCGTACTTTAACTTAATATATGATACTGATCAAATATGAAAACGAAACTTATGTTCATATATATTAAATAATGTAAAATACGTATATATATATGTTGTAATTATTATGAGACAAAAAAAATATCACATGAACAAGCAAATGCATTATGATGGAGATTCTGATGGAGATTGTCAAGTAAAAAAACAACACTATGCCACGGCGTGCAACACATTTACTAAAACATGAATACCATGAACTAATGTGAGGATTTACACCATGCAGAAATTATTTTAGAGAACCAGGCCCATCTTTGTTCTTTCCAGTACAATCAACAGCGAATTTTTTTCCTCGTACAAATACAAACATCATCTACGTAGATCTGTTACAAAAGCTACATCGAAAATGAGCATTCCTGCTTTCGCCACAGTTCAACAACAACAATACCAGTCTGAAGAATAAAGCGCATCGTGTATCCATCCTTTTTGAGCATCACCACCATTTCACATTAGAAAGAGCTCTGATAAAGCTGACTGTCCACCTTATAGTAAACAATCTACTGATCAGCTGCAAGTTAAGCGGTCGAAGGACACAAACCAACTCACCAGAACAGGTTTTGTGCATCAACCATCACAAGTGACTGCGGCACCACCAGAACAGGTGCTGTCTGACTCGATCTTGTAGGAAGAAAGCAATCGTCTCTGCATCAGCAAACAATGGCAAAACTATAAAAGCTGAAATGAATACAGATTGCATATGAGAACACTAACCAATGGTAGTACACGAAGTAATCAACTGTTCACCATTTAAAATTAGAACACAGCCAATCCACTTCATAGTCAGTCCTAATTTTCTAGATCATGCTACCCATTAACTCATGAAATATTCACAAGACAAATACCATTCTGGTCGAAGGTGGACATCTTTGTTTCACAAGTTTCCAGAGGAATCCAAATCTCTTTCTACCATTTTCCCTCGTCTTACAAACCTTTATCTCAGTATGTTGCGAAGGCTACCTGGGCACAACGGTCCACATATATATTAAGAAATCCAACAACTTAATTTAGCTTTTGATAGTCAGACTCCCACTTAGCTGACAAATGACGTTAGCCTTACTCCAAACGGTTACTCCTAATAAGAGAGGATCAACACACAAAATACTATCATCTTCATACATAAAAAGTTTAAATGCAAGAAGAATGTCATCAAAATCAAGTAATATGAGGACCTCCACCGTGGAAGAGAAGCCAAAGAAGTAGGTATGAGAATCTCCGAGTTTGCTCCCTTGCAAGCATACTTGCTTGTATGCACAACGTGTAGAAAATTTTAATAGAAAGAGATACAAGAAGTAGCACTTACATGATCCTCGAAATCAGAACTGCTTAAGTTGATCGAGAGATTCCTCATCAACAATAACACCTGAATAAACACGAACAATTAGGAAAGAAGTTGACAGGGACAAGCAATTAAGAGGGCGCGAAACCAAAGCCTAAAAGCTACTCCTCTCCACACACACACACACACAACTCCTCTCCACATTTGAAGTTGAACTAGGAGACCAAGTGCACAACTCATCATCCAGCCAACCTGCCCTATGATGACAGGAAAAGAAGAAAAAGACAAGCATTTGAAGTTGAACTAGGAGACCAAGTGCACTAGCAACCCAGCTGATATTACGACTGTATCATGTTACA
>LIEC01001067.1:2874-21573 GCA_001925005.1 Drosera capensis | reverse complement strand
CCCCCCCCCCCCCCCCCCCCCCATAACTAGGTGGCTGATTAAAGGCAAATGTGGGCTGAATTAATACGCTGCAAGTCTGCATGCTATATGGAACATCTCTGCAGCGTTTGAACTTTGAAGTCGATGGAGGCAATCAAACTGTAGTTATATTTTGCGCAACTCTTTGAGAATGTCAGGTTATAGTAGTTTGATACTGTAAATTTTCTTTTATTGGAGCTCAGTGAACAGCTACGGCAATAGTTTGCCCCTCAATCGAAGGGTTTTTCCATATAAGTTTTGCTAGATTCTTTTCTTACACATGAATCTTGAAAATGCAGTTCATGGATTTGCTGATATTTAAAATCTCTTATCAATTCAATTATACTCAATTCCATCCCTGTATCCTTAAAGCTTTGCATCAGCCCAAAACTTTCCCCCGCATAATTAGAATTCGTTTACTGTTAGTACTGCATGATGATAGAAAGCAACCACGTTACACTGAAAAGAAGAAGTAAAATCAAAAGATTAAAATAGAACATCTCACACTTTCCCGTTGGTGTTTCCGTTCCTCGCTTGAAAATCCTGGAACAGGAAGCTGCCAATTTTTCTCTGCGGATTAATTTTCCATCACCATGTGTCAATTAACAAAATATCAAGTACAAGGCATGTCACAGGATGATGAAAACAAAGCAGACATCAATGCAAAAACAACAACAGAAAATGCAAGTTCAGGGAAGGAATTCGAAATCTCATGAGACAAAAAGGAATGGTATGTCAACACCAGTCTAGGAAATAACCACTGGTGACAAAACATCTGAAGGTGATACATTCCCAACATGATAGCTTGACTCAACTTAAAGATGAAAAGTGTCACCGAGCATGTATACTGCCGTTTGATAATCTTAATTCATGAACTCCAACACACAACATAGGAATGTGGTGCATCCCCAACTTAATAAATTAAAACAACTTATGGATCAGTAATGATGAAAAGTATCATCACTTCCTGCCATTTTATACCTTTTATCTTTTCGACTCCAACATGCATTTTGTTATTTTCAGTCATTCCATCCATAATTTGGCAGTACACAGGTAGGTAAATGACAGGGTGGTAAGCTTAGGGGATTGTTTTTAATGGACTATCAATTACTTTCCCATTTGAAATTTTTCGTATTCGAATGTAATGTAAACAATAATGGACTGCAAACTTGATAAGCATGGTCTATAGAATTGCAGCACCGCATCTATCGGCCAGTCATGATCTGAACTACAAAGAAACACAAGCTATCCACAGCACATGCACTATTCTCAATCTGATAACATGTTATTTTAAATTTATAAATCGAAATTTGATGCTGACAGCTGAATCTTCTAGTAAATTTTAGCATCCAAAATAAAATAAAATTGGTATCTGAAGTTTGCAGACAAATCTAATTTATCGTAGCTGGACCATTGTACAGGCATTTTCTATCTACCATTTTATGGCTTGTATACAACCAGAGAGAGGACCTAACAATCCTTATTTCTTGAAGAGGTAACAGATTACCTTTATTTATTGACATGTAACAGTAATCATTACATTCTAAAACGTTGGATCAAAAATCTAATGATCCTTTTTAGTTACGCTGCATATATCAACATCCACATTAGCTACCGCAAGGTGAACAATTTGATATTGTAACACATAAAGAAAGAAAATAAGGAAAAAAAGAAGAAGATCTCAACACTTTTCTCAACATGATGAAGGCATCAATTCTGATTCTATTGCTTTTCACTCTTGCCTCCATCTCTATGTTGGCAATGGCACAAGAAGAGGCTTTGAAAAGCCAATTCCTACCGACACATGGTATGGTCAACCTCTACCACCACAACCAAGGCCGGTTACTACAAATATTTAGGACTGCATCGACAAAACAACCAAGGCGTGTGGATTGAAGATATCCAAGACAATCTTTGGAAATGGAAAGCTAAATGATCCTCTTTGCTGTAAAAAGGTTGTGGAATCTGGATACCTATGCAACCTTGCTTTATCATTCATAATAGCTTTATTTGACAAGTTCAAGCCCCTAGCCATCAAGATCCACAAGGATGGGGATGCCAAATATGATCAATGCATTATTAGTGCTCCAAAAATGTAATTGAAAATGGTTGTCTAAATACCTAACTGTTCTCTAATATAACACATTGCTATTCTTTGTTGATTGAGACATATGCTTAATCTTTTGGGAGCAAAGCAAATAGGAATAAATGAGTACTGATATTTGTAAAGTGGATCAAGTTTATGCTTAGCTCTATGATTACCTAGACTTGATAGCACTTTCTAAATCCATAGAAACTAAAACTAGATATCAGAAACAAGCTTTTGTTTCGATCAAGGGACCAAAGAGGCAAAGGTAGTGGACAGATCCCCCATAATGCCCAAGAACCAAATCACCCTCTCCAAAAAGACGAAAAAAAAAAAAAGAAACACAAAGTAAGAGATGTTGTAAGTTACAACGTCCACTGGTCTTCCCAAAAATAGACTTAAGAATGCAAGCCTGACAAAGTCCCAATCATAGAGATTCCAAAACGATTTTGACTTCTTTTTCATTCATCCGAAAGTATATTCAAAGAAGGCTAACACAAAGGGCGCAAGAAATAGCCAACACCAGATACTCTTAGCCACGCTTTTATACTTAGTGTGAGATCAAAGCTCAGAGAAGATAAAAAAAAAATTGTCTCTCAAAATTACCACCAAGGAACCCACCCTGCCCGAAGTTCAAGCTAGCTAAAACCACTGGTATTTCCTGATGTTAACTGGCCCTTCACATGACTTACTATAATTAAAAATCCCCACCATGGGGAGGAGTCAATCAAGTTGGTAAAATTGAACTGAGAAATTTCAAGTAGCTCAAACAGTGTTTCTCTTAAGTACTAGAACCGAAGTTACCCTCTGATTCCTGTTTGGACTCCTAACTGAAGTAGCTCCATGAGCCTCTCATAGACAACGTTTTTATTGTGTGTGTTGCGAAACAAACTCTGGCAAAAACCCAAACTTACGGTAGGAGGCCCACAATAGTACAAGAGATGCCAATGCTATAAATCGAAGTACTCGTCTTTACTAAAGAATAAGCATAAACATGTGATTTGCGAGGTGAACAGAAAATCGTACGGAAGACAAAGCTCAATACCCAAGTGTAGTAAAATATCCTTGGGCTCCAAGGTAGAAGATTTCCGATGTTGTGCCAAAACGCATGCAAATGAAGTTACCTACAAAAGAGGCATAATATTGATCAGCAATCAAAAGGAGATTGGTTTAGGCTTAGACCGGACACTGATACTGGATACTCTTTTTCCTTTTTGTTTTTGTGCATTAGGAGCAGAATAGCATGTCCAATACAGATTTATCCCATAAGTAAGAATGAAGGCAAAGTATCTGCATACGTGTTTGGCTCTTGAGACCCAAAACACAAATAACAATCAAAGCTCCCACGACTATTGAATTCCTCATGGGCGGTTTGGTATTGCTGCTCAAATTGAAGAAACCAAAACTAGTCAAAGAAACAGAAAATCAATAGCGAAAATCAAAATTGCTATACAAAATAAAATGATTTTTGTAAAGAAATATTAAACATTATACTTGGATGAAACATGAAATAGAAACAGAAAATCACTTTTTCTGATTTCTATTATCTAACTCGATTTCATCCGTTTAAAACACCGAAAACATGAAATAAAAAAAATGATATCAAATAGTTTTATTTCATCAACTATTAAAACAAAAATAGAAAACAGGAAACAAAATTGATACCAAACAGGCTCTGGGATCTACATTTCCCAAGGAAGTCGACTCCCTACCTGCCCACTATCTAAATGCTGTCACAACATCCCTAGCTATAAAAGGAAACAGATTGTTATTCCTTCTCTTACTTGAGAATATAAGATCAGAGATCAGAATGATAAAATTTTCATCCAGGCCAATACGGTCTGAGAAATATTAGTAATAGAAAACTTTGAATTATGGGGAAAAAAATTACACTTGAAAATATTCTGCATTAAATTATGGAAATCTTATATACTTGCTAACAAACATCATAATACTTCTTGAGGTTCCGCTAGTTTCAAATCTTTCAAATAAATTTAATAGCAGGCTTTCTTTGCGTACTAATTACTGCTTGGGTTGGTCAGAATGGTCGGATTAGAAAGCATTTGGCATTTCCTCATCAGATATTTTGCAAGAAAAAGATGCATTTAACTCATCACAGCAACCAACAGCGATGGTGAGACAATGAAATCAGAACTTCACTATTCCATGGAAAGCTCATAACAGCTTCCCAACCAAGATGGAATCCATATATAGTTGACATACATGCATTGACGATGGACCAGAGATTGTTGAAGGGGAAAAATGGTTAAAAAAAGTCTAGATTCATCTACTTAAAGAATTTTCACAGCAGAGCAAGACTCACTGTATCAATGAAGTGATCTCCTATCTCTAGAAGGAGATCTTCAACTTCAGGATCTACCTTCGCCTGAAAATCCACCTGAGAACATCCCAAATTACAAGAAAAGTCAGAAAAGATTTTGTCATTTTCTTTGTTATCATCTGCACGTGCATTTTGGAACTTAAAAGTTATTTTAAAAAACAAAACGAAGCCTAGGCAAGCAATTTGAAAGGAGGGACATGGAAAAAGTAGGGGCCGATTTCTTAAAATACCAAAAGAGATTATGCGGGTTTAATATCTAAAAGAAAGAGTCGGCATGTGGACCTGTGCAACCAAATCATGTATTTTCCTTTTTCCTAGTAATTGGTTGGTGGCTCCTGTTCCTTGACTTGAACTACCCCCTGGTGTAGTTGCACCAGAAGCAGTCGCCTCTGGCTGCGATCCGGTCAAACTTAGAGATTTCTGGCTTGAGGGTCCCTGCATTCTTGGAGATTGTTGCTGTTGCTGGTTCAAAGGTGGTGGTTGTTGTTGCTGTTGTTGCAGCAGCAGCTGCTGTTGCTGTTGCAGCGGCATCTGTAATTGCTGCTGCTGTGACTGCTGAAGTGGAGGGTGCCCCATTGATGGCTGTTGCTGGACAAGCTGAGACAACTGCTGTGGGTTTAAGGGCATGTTCTGCTGAAGTTGAGGAAGGGAAGCCATCTGTTGTTGCACTAACTGTCGTTGCTGTTGCAGACGAGATGAAGGAGAACCAGGGCCAGACATTGATTGCTTCAGCCACTGCTGGGAGACAGTATTTTGCAGCATACTTTGCTGCCCATTCTGAGACAATTCAGATAACTGGGAGATTGCCAATGATGTAGTTCTAGGAAGGCTTTGAGCCTGTAACTTCTGGAATATAAAAAGTAAGACCAACAAAGTTAAATAGGTAGAACCAAGGAACCGGAAAAAAAAAAAAGGAACAATATGTGAACAAACCAAAAACTGGTATCTATGAAAAAAGAGTATGATACCCTCCTGAAACAATCAACACTTTAAATCTAGTATAGCACGTTAATTGTAATCAAACTCTTGACCACCTATGACACAAAACTTCTGATGGCAGATAAATTTCAGTTAAGATGTTTGCAAGATGACTTTTCAGGCCTTCGCCGCCTATAGAAGGAATATTTCATCGACTCCCTCTCCCTTCCAGAGTGCAGCCAGTAAAGCTACAGAGCCAGGCTCACCAAATAGCCATATTACCATAAACACTGGTAACCGGTTGCAGCAGTATGGTGATCCTGAACCCCAAGACTCTATAGTCGTACACTTCTAATCAAGATTATGGAACAGGCATCTATAAATAGAACCAAGCCCTTCCATACAAGTGGGCTCGTTCAACATTTTGCTTTCCTTTTTCGCCATCTTTAAGGTACAGAATATTCTTCAGACCTTTTTTTGTTGTTATCCTCATTAAGTCTTACATGGGGACTACGCTATACAATCACATTACACATTATCGCCTAACATGCAGTTGGTTTCATCCATTATTGCACAACAAGGCCAAACCATTACGAATGTACCGCTGACATTTCAATTCCATCATCTAACAAAACCTCGCATTTGCACTAATAGGACCATTAGGGGGATTTCCCTCTTCTGTTGACATTGCCTGAGAATATCTACTCTCATATCTACTAACCTCAGGGTATCTGGAACTTCATCTAGAACGGCAGATATCTAGTCTGACTTTTTCTATTTATCTCACCGTATCTGGAACTTCATCCGAGATACGTAAAAGCTCAAATTAATGTCAGTATGTCACTACTCACTCCTACAGGTAACAACGCATTAAGGTATCTGCTACCAAGGAAACTAAGCCTTGGTGTAAGTCAATAGCATTGCGAATCTATGGTAGTTAAGCTATAGGTCACCCAAGAAAATATATCTCACAGAGAATTCGAGATACAAGCCTTGGTATGAAAGCTTCTAAAATTTGTTTCAGATTCCAACAATAACCATGTAAGTCACCTAAAGTTACTCCAAGTCAATAGCACGCAATGAAGATCCTTGCACCTTCTCTGGCACTCAGCATGAAGTATTCCTACAGATAGGTAGCTACACTTCACAAACCTATAAGCATAGATTCACATTTAAGCTTTTTTCGCTCTCTTTCAATCTTTACATGGTTCTTGTGTATATTTATCATGGAAATGCTGCTTTCGTATTGCTTGATCTGTACATTGAGCTATAATTCCATGTGTCTCTTCATCTCATTTATTTGAGTACCACAATTGAGTAAGCAGAACCTTTCGGCACAACTGAGTAAGCAGAAGTGGGAGTAACTTTTCCTAGCTATGGTGTTTTGGTCACAACATCATTACTTGGCCTTGCATACAGTATTTTGTTGTCATCCAAGAGGGGTCAGGCTAAACCTTCATCTCATTGTGTGAACATTTGAGTTTGTATGGAGAGCTTTTGTGACTTGAAAGATATAAACTAAGAAAATATATCTCGATAGCTGAAGTGCATTACAATACAGATTTACTGAAACAAAAGAACAAAAAGACACTAATATGCAGACCATACCTGGGGAGAGGTCAGAGGGTTCTGTTGTGCCAATTGTTGTCTAGATTGCATTTGATCGATTCGCTGCTGGCCATAAGACATTATCCCATTGCCTCTCATCTGTGAGCTAAACCCAAGCGAGTTCATCGCCTGCAGTTGCGTTCCTTGCAAAGGTTGCCCAGGTGAATTTCCTGATTGTAATTGCGACCCGGGTTGGATACTAGGCCTTTGCCTCGGCTGCCCATAAAAAAAAATTCACCAATTAAAAAACAGAATGTGCAAAATCCATTTTGGAGCACTTTGGAACTCTTGAATGAAAAAAACAAAAACAAAAGAAATGATAATCTTGAGCGGAACGATTTCCCCATCCATCGCAGTTCACAACTTGTAAAATCCATGAACCATTATGGGCTGCTTACACACACTTAAAAGCAAGAGAACACTACAAGTAAACTAGCGACATGATTCAAACTCTTTAGCAAGACATCAATATTTCTAATTGTTGGTCCTCATCATCAAAGGTCTTCAGAAACTAGCTCAAAATCATTACTTCTACCACAAAAAAAATTACAAAGATTGCAAGAGTATTATACCAGTCTGAACTAAGTGTTTATGTATTCAGGATGGGATAGTTTCTTGATACGGTATCAGTACGACAACACTAACAACCAAGTAACCAGAGTTCTCGATCAACCGTTCAAGGGCATACATACCGAAGTCGAAGTCAGCAGGTTAAACTGAGCAGCCGCAGCTGCAGCAGCAACCATTGCTGGATTATAAGCCGGTAACTGACCACCTTGACTCATCAAACCCGCCCGTGACACATTCCCAACACCACCCATCTGCTGCTGTTGTTGCCCTTGCTGCTGCTGCAGTTGAGCCTGTAATTGTTGTTGTGCCTGCTGTTGCCCCCGCTGTTGCTGCATTTGCTGTAACTGCTGCAAGTGTTGTTGCTGCAATTGTGGCAGCTGCTGTTGCTGTTGTTGTTGTGTATCTTGTGATTGCTGCTGATTAAGAACCGCCCCGCCGAACCCCATCTGCCCATACATCGCCGTCTGTTTCCTCAACATACCAATCTGCTGCTGCTGATCCTGCTGTTGCTGTCTCTGCAGTTGTTGCTGTCTCTGCTGCTGTTGTTGCCTCTGCTGCAACTGCAACTGCTGCTGCTGAAACTGATTCAACCGCGACACCGACACCGACCTATTCACCCCCATTCCCATTCCCATCCCCACGCCCATTCCCATCATATTATTCTGAGCCTGCATCAACTGATTCTGTTGTTGTTGCTGAATCACATTGGGGTTACTCATCTGTTGCCGCTGCTGTAATTGCAATCGTACTTGTTGTTGTTGGGTGATTTGAGGGGATGAGATTTGGGGGATGATATCGAGGGAGGGAGAGGGGGATGGGATCGAGGGGTTGAGCTGAGTTTGTTGCTGTTGTTGTTGTTGTTGTGGGATTTGGGAATTGGGTTCGATTTGGGGGTTTGAGGATGAGGTGGGTGGGTTTTCCGCCATTGTTAGGGTTTTGGAGAGGGGAAGATTAGGGTTTTGGGATTTGGGGATTTTGAGAGGTGGTCGGAATGGAGAGGAGATGATGGTGGGGCGAGGAGGAGGAGGAGGAGGAGCGAGGTGTTTGTGGGGGTTCGTGAATTTTAATCTCAGGTGATAATCGGTTTGGTTTTGATCAATCGATTCGACTTTTAATGGGTTCGATTTAAATCGTGAAAATCAAAAATAAATTCATTAATTAATTGATTTTAAAATAAAAATAAAAATCGTTATCGATCGATTTTGATTTATTGGTTTTTAATTATATGATTTTTATTAAGTTTAATTAAATAATTTTGTAAGATTTTGATTGAACGTTTACAAATTTCTATTATTAAATTGTATATTTTCTTATATATAATTTTCAAAACATACGAGATAATTCTTTTATAATGAAAACAAAAAAAATTGTATTAATATATCATGTACAAAATTGCACATCATACATATGTTAAGAGATTAAGAGAAATAAAGAAACAAATTAAAACTTTTCTAATTTGTTTTTTTATTTGTTAAATCATTCAATCTATTTCATGGATTCATTTAAAAGCTTAACAGGATTGGTCCTTAACGATTCTTTTATTACGTTTTAAATAATTTAATTAATCGATTTATAAATCGATTTTTCGATTCGAACCGTAGGGTAATTAATTTTATACCGAATCAAATTGAACCAATTAATTAAACAATTTAATTTTTAAATTGAAATCAAACCGTTTAATATTCAATTTCCGTTTATTTTATTTCGATTGTAGGTCGGTTATGAATTACGATTTTGATTTAGATACCCTTATTTTAATCGTTACTTGATTATTTGATAGTACACATGATAAGAGTGGATGGGTTCAATAATCCTGATATCTTTTAGTTTTTTTATAAAATAATCATGATAATTTTATTTATAAATGATAGTAGTAAATACATTCAGGATTGATCATCTCATTGGGTACAGTAGGCGTTATTAGTAATTATGGGGACTTAGAGTAAATCCAAAGAAAATAGCCATTTTAACAATGCTATTGCTATATTTAGATATGAATATACATTGTCAATTATGTTTCAATGGTAGGAGCAACTCGAATAGGGTAATGCCATTTTGTTATAAGCATATTGTGAATTTGAATTTTGTTTTTTTTTTTTTTTTTGTGAATGTTGATTCAGTGATATCATGTTCTATTCTAACATTATTGTTTGATCAATGATCAATAAAAAAACACATGTGTGTTGTTGAATTTTGTATCTTTAATGTTTGGATTTGTCTTCAACATCATGAGTTATCAAATTATGTCCGTATTATTTTGATGGTTAATATAACAATATTATTTTTATGGTTAAATATAACAAATTATAACAAAAACATATTTTGACACAACTCTTCAAACCCATTGGAGTGAAATGATGATGTTTGGCCTGGGAGGAGCAGCGACAAACAAACTGTAATATCCATCAAATTTTTTTAAAACAAAATAATATCTTCGTAAGATATTTTGAAATATCTTTGGAATGATTTGATTGACGTAAAAATCCCGTAAATATCTCAACCATTTTCGTAAATATCTAAACAACTCATTTATATAAACTGATCTCAATACACATATTTTCACATCGAACCTGAGCATCCTGATCGATAGTAGAGATAGAGAAAAAGATAAATGTTCGTCTTCATCTTCGTTTTCATCTTGTATGATAACCACCACTGCCGGACCGAATTCCGACAATTCTCGACCCCGACGATGTCATCAGAGACCACAGCCGACCTTCGTCGACCACCACCAAGCCATACCCACCACCGGTAACCACCAAGTCGTCGTCGTCGTCTGTCATTGCGAAGTCTCGAAGAGTGGATCCGGCCATCCTCGATCCCGGCCACGGCCACCCTCGACGCCGAAGACGACACCCCGACGTTGCCCAAACTTGTGTCATCGCTGCCCAGGGCGGGATACGCCACTTCGCCTCTCGTCGGAGCAGTCCTGTACATTGGCGGCCTTCCCCGCTCTTCCCGACCTTCCCAGCCCCTATTTCCCTATCAGATACGGATGTACCGATTCTTTTTCCTTCATCGTCGCCGCCAAGGATGAGAAAAGCCACGATGCACCGGACGACCTCACCCAGCGTCACCGGAGCAATGCGACGCCCCCTCGCCTTCGTCGGTGTCCTCCGCCGTCTCGTGTGAAGCCGCCCGAACAAGCCTGCGGTGTATAGTGGAGAGGGAAAAAGAAAAAGGGGATTTATCCCCTCTGAACACACATTACAATTATATACACTTATGTGTAGATAATATATTATTTTTAACACTTTAATGTGTCACGAGGATGCTGATATTATTAATTTTATCGTAGGTACGAACGCCACGAAGGAGCAGGATTAAGCTTAGGATTATTTGAAGAACTTTTTATTTTTATAAAAATGACAATGTAACACACATCGTTACCCTAAATTTTGTGTGTGCGTGACTTGATTTATGTGACTATTTGATCATATACTTATATGTTAAATAAAAGAATAAAATTCTGATATTCTTGACTGTCTTAAACGTTAAATTGCATGTTTAAAAAGGATAACGATGCAACATGTAGAATATTATAGATTATAATAGAGATTTTGGAATACTTTTTCCTCCTTAATGTGTGATAGCATGTGCTGAGTGAATATTATTTTTTGAGTATCAAACTTGATAATCTCACTAATCAAATTCCCGACATTGTTAATGAGTATCAAACTCAACAAACTCAAGAAAATGAAGTGTCATTAAGGAGATCCACTAGAGAAAGGAGAAGTATAATTTCGGATGACTACATTGTATTTCTCCAAGAACATGAGATAAACTTGGAAATGGTGGAAGATATTATTATCCTTCTCTAGGAACAAGAAACATATTTTGGACTTGTGAAAGATGATTCAATCAACTTCCGCCAAGCCATGGAATTCTAAAAAATGGATTGATGCCATAAATGATGAAATTAAGCCCATGAGTGGCAACGACGTTTGGGAGCTTGTCCCATTGCCCGAAGGTGTCAAACCCATTGGTTGTAAATGGATATTTAAAACCAAGAAGGATTCAGAGGGGAATATCATAAAATTTAAAGCTCGTCTTGTCGCTAAGGGCTACACTCAAAAGGAAGGCATTGACTTTAAAGAGACTTTCTCTCCGGTTTTATCGAAATACTCTTTCAGGATAATAATGACACTAATGACACATTTTGATCTTGAGCTTCATTAGATGAATGTTAAAATAGCGTTTCTTAATGGTGACATTGAAGAAATAATTTATATGCAGCAAAGAGAAAACTTTGTTTTGGGAGATCCAAAGAAAATTGTTTGCAAATTAAACAAATCCATCTATGGGCTCAAGCAAGTTTCCCGTTAGTGGTATCACAAGTTTCATAATTTCATTACATTTTTTGGTTTTGAACCAAATATAGCTGATGACTGTATATACCACAAGTTCAGTGGGAGTAAGCATATTTTTTTGGTTTTATATGTCGATGACATACTCCTTGCCAGCAACGATATAGGCTTATTGCACGAAACTAAGAGATTTCTTTCAAAAAAATTTGAAATGAAAGATTTTGGTGACACCTCTTTTGTATTAAGAATTCAGATACATCGAGATCGCCTCAAAGGTGTTCTTGGACTCTCATAAAAGGGCTATATCGATAAGGATTTTAAGAGATATAGCATGCAGGATTATAAACCAGGTGACACCCTGTTGCTAAGGGAGACAAATTTAGTCTTAATCAGTGCCCAAAGAACAGTTTTGAAACCAAGAAAATGGAGAAGGCACCTTATGCTACGGCTGTAAGGAGTCTAATGTATGCTCAAGTTTGCACATGACCTGATCTAGTATGCATGGTTGGGATACTATGTAGATATCTTAGCAATCCGAGAATAGACCATTAGAAAGCAACCAAAAGGGTCGTACGGTATTTACAAAGAACAAAAGATTACATGCTCACATATCGGAGGTCGGATCAGCTTAAGATCATTAGGTATACCGACTCCGATTTTGCTAGGTGTCACGATAGTCTGAAATCTACATCAGGCTATATAGGCATCCAATCAAGGACTATGGCTGCGAAATTTTGTTATAGGACTGCGCCTAGTGGATAGTTTTAAAAGGCCACTCAGGTTATTGTGTGACAACATATCAGCAGTACTTTATACTAAAAACAACAGCAGTTTGACCAAGAAAAAAGCATATAGAGGTCAAATTTCAAGTTATGAAAAAAAAGTACATAAAGGACAATTGTCCATATAACACATCAGTACTAACTCCATGTTTGTGGATCCGCTCACTAAGAGATTGGCACCCAAAATGTTTCATAAGCATGTTACTCATATGGGTGTCAAATTAGTTGAGGATTATAAATTTTAGTGGGAGTTTGTTATGTACTGTTTCTATGTGTCAAACATATGTTTGGTTGATTAAGTTTTTTCTAAGTTGTATCTGTAGATTTACAGTTTTAAAATTTAATGTACTCTTACAGTTTTGAAATTGATCTTGATAAAGTTTAAGGTGGACCATTTGAAAATAGACATTCTATTTCGGACCACACTTTATGTTATTTTCATTCTACACACCTATACGTGATCAATGTCGTTGATTATATTGATATATGTGATCATTGTTGGATCTAGTTATGTTAATGTAACATAGATCTCTTTGATCCTATGTTGATATGATTGATGGAGCGGATTGGTTGATGACGATTATAAGTTGATGGCATTATTGAGCTGTTAAGGTTATATTGTGACATACAATACTAAAGTTTTTGCATGTATATGAGTATGTCGTTCAAGTGAAAGATTTTTGGATTAATGACCTCATATTACATGTATATGGATAATTTAACTATACGAATTAATTATATATTATGTGCTATCTTTCGATTTGGCCCAAATATTGGTGGTCCTACGAATATTAATATTAAGTGGGCTAATATGTTGTCTTATAAAGTATAGTGCCCAATTGTGTAGATATCTACGGGCTTGATCCTAATTGATGATGAGCTGATTAGGGTTAAGAACCACTATATGTATGAAGGTTATGCTCCCGGATTGAACATACGTTACATCTTATCGTAAAAGAAAGAAACCCTAGCATGTATATCAACTGGAAGATATCCTAACCCTAGGCGATCTTCATCCAGATTAAAGGCTTCCTTTTATGATTTATTCTAAATAATAGGATTTATTTCAAAAATTGATATCAGAGCCTCTTTTATGTTGGATTATTTGAAAAGAATTTATCCTTCCTATCAAAAAGCACAGTGCCCTCTTGTTTGTTGTTACTTGCTTAGTACTGCAACCTTTAATGAATTTTGCATCTCCTATGTAAGTTCGTAGTACTCATTTTTCCTGTCATGCAACAGTATATTTTTTTTTTCTATTGTTGCTGTTGTGAATGACCGGCGTTTATTCAAAGGCACATCATTGGGGATATCCTGAGTTGGACTTAAGATACGTATTGATGCTAACCTGCAATAGAAATTTCAATCGTCATGTGACGCAAGTGGTCAAACCTCAAACGCTGGCTTCCCTATAGATAGCTAGCCATAATTGATGCTAATATATCAATGGAATTCGGGAGTATATAATATATCTTTGTTAACAAAAGTTTTTGAGATAAAATTATATTAAGAAAAGATTCAGATTCACATTCAGATTCAGATTCAGATTTGTTTTCATTTAAATATTTAAATGGTATACAAATAAAATTATGATTCAGATTTATATATCGTTTAAACATTTAAATGATATATATGTAAGATTTATATTCAGATTTAATATTTGACAATATTGTTATATATAATTTTTTTTGTATGTCTGATATTCTAAATTAGTTAATTGAAACAATATGTTGCCAAAGCAACCTCTTTTGTGTAACTTAATTAATCTAGAATATTAAAATATTTTGTGTGTGTTTGAATTCCATACATTTGGTAGGGTTGAACCAAATATAGCTGATGACTGTATATATCACAAGTTCAGTGGGAGTAAGTATATTTTTCTGGTTTTATATGTCGATGACATATTACTTGTCAGTAACGATATAGGCTTATTGCACGAAACTAAGAGATTTCTTTCAAATATTAAGATCCTGTAAGTGGTACTCTTGGTGTAGTAATCAAATATTGGCAATAAGATCCTGTCAAATATTAAACCTTTCTTTGGATCGACTTAACATTCACATGGAAAACCTAATAATTGTCACATATTTATTACCACAAGCATGCTTTTATTCCAGCCAAATAACAATCTTCCTTTGGTCGGTTGCTAAACGCATAGAATTCAAACACACACAAAATATCTTAATATTCTAGATTAATTAATATACACAAAAGAAGTTAATTTGCCAACATATTGTTTCAATTAAATAATCTAGAATATTAGACATACAAAAAAAATTATATATAACATATAATATGAGTCCATTAATCCAACATGCATATCTTTCTTGAGCAGATACTTTTTCTTTGGGCTAAACTGAAATTCATTTCATCACTACTCCCTTTCTTGTATGTAATGAGTAGCTACTAGTTAAAATGAATTTTTTTTTTCTGTTTTTAAGACTAACTCCTTATGAACTCTGTAAATTCCAGTTTAATTTTCAGGACGTTATAAAAATGGAGTTGTTTACAAGAAAAAGTCATGAAAAATCTAAAGTAATAATGTTGTTTATCGGAACCGCCGGACATGTCGTGTAAAGAAATAGAGTGTAGTCCACTGCTCTGCGTACTCACTGGTCGTGAGTCTGGCACTATTTGATTAAAAAGGATAAAATAAACAAATAACAACATTACAGGATAGTTAAATGTTACATACTAATAAGCTAAGTATGTGATGTCTACCGAAGAGACCACCAATAATGATAATTGGATCACCGAGCATGTTATTGATACGACAGCTATATATGGAAGTGGATTGAACTTAGACCAAGACCAAGTTCAATCTCTTACACGTAAAAATTCAACATTCATGTCCATGATCCTCTATACTCGAAGAGAGCTAAGAATTGAAAAATACATGAACAATAATTCATATTTTAACGATGAATCTTAATTTGGTCACTCGAACGGTATCATGCAAAATTTGTTTTTTCTTTCACATTTTTGCTGAAAAAATCATGAACTACAATTCATATTTTAACGATAAATAGTGTGAAAGTCTTAATTTAACAATGTTGCTCGAATGGTATCATGCGAATTTTTAACCACTGTGCTCTATCAACCTTATTTTTGCTGGCGGAGTGTTGAATGATAAAAATAACAAAGTCATATTCATTGCTATAGATAACACAAATTTCAATAATGTTAAAATTAATCATGGAATTTCGTGTCAGTTGGATTGCAAAATATATCAAAAAAGATAAATTTTTTTCATGTATCAAGAATGTATAAAAAATATCTTTTATATTTTTGTTTAATAGTATTGTATTTCATCTTAAATGAGCGTGCGTTTTATCAAAAATATCTAATTAGTATAGTATTTGAAATATTCATAAATCAGCAAAATACACCTAGGATCATAACTAATTCATCTTATCCACATAGCAAGGCATTTCTCATACTGTGCTTTAGAATCATCGATGGCTTTCAACCCAATCAAGACCCATTATACAAGAAAAACGTGATAAAAGTCAACGTGAATCGAGCTAAACTGCTTCCATGGTTGGGCAACGTCCAAGAAGAAGAAAGGGGGAAGAAGGCGAAGAGCTAGGGAGGAGGTGTCGGTTTGTTGATGTTGGAAGCTGAAGAGGAAGGAGAAGATGGAGAGTTTGGGGCATTTGGAAACAGAGTTCAAAATGCGACAAGGTTTTTTTTTTTTTTTTTTTTTTTTTCTCTCTTATTATAGATGTATAGTTGTATATTATGTCAACAAATCATGACATCCCATCGGGTGTCACAACTACGGATGACATATCATGAAATGTTATTCCGAATCAATAATATAGATTGATTGATTAATACATTGATGTTATTCCTAAGTGTAACGAACAAGCTTAATTGTGCAGTTCAATTGAGTAATTTATGTTGGCCCTCTCATATATCAAGCATATCCCGATAAGGTTTTTGATTTCATGTCATTGGCGAACAAGAGTTTAGAGAACCGGGAATTCATCTCGTATCTAGAGATTTTAACCTAGGCCAACCACTCTAGTCTTCGGATACAAGTCTTGTTGGGGCCTCCACACCTCATTTCATAATCAACGACAAATATTGCTGTATGATAGCCCCTCGTGCAAGAAAGGCTGTGTTCATTCGGCAATTCTTGAGGACAATATTATTGCGGGAAACAGAACCATAAAAAACCTTGGTGAGGATTTCTGTGGAATCATCAAAATTTCAGGATCCTGATTCGCTATGCGTACTCCCTGAGGGTGAGACACTCTGATTTATTCGCTTTATCATCACAATGAGATTTTGAAGCCGGGGATGTGTTAAAAATGACTCCAGTCACTTGAATTGTATCAAAACAAAGCTTTATCGGCGACGTATTGCGATAGATCTGGAGCCGTAGTCCTCGCAAGGAGTTTGATGAAGCATGCGGTATCTTGGTGGTGTCATGATCAATGCATGTGATGATGTGTTTTCTTTGATTTTGGGTGTGAGAAGTGAGAAATTCATCCTACAGTGCAGGTGTTTTTGTGGAGTAGAAAGGTTGATGAAATAGGAATTCTTGATGTTGTGAAGTGATTTTGAATCCATGGTTGATTCTGATATCGGTTCACTTCTGGCTTGTCTAGGTTCCAAGTCCTTAATATCCTCTTTTTGTTTGATTTTATAATAGATTTGATCCACTTGAATATGAAGAGTGCATAATTTGAATTCAGATTTTTCTATTAGATTTTTTTTTGTTAGTCAATTGTTTAAAACAACTTCTTATCGAATATGAAATAATATGGTTGGGTTTGTTGTTATATTTGTTTGGTTAATAACATAAACAAACTATAATATTAGATATAGTATAAACTATTATCTCCTCATCTTTCACGAGAACGTGTCATCACAATCTAATCGAAACATACTAGTTTGTCGTTCATGTTTTGTATTTCAAGTTTGAACAAATTGTTAGTAATATGTTATCATGTAAGACAAACAATTATGATAAATTGTATTTCATCTAAAGTCTAGTTTGTTTTACTTTTTTATCACAAATAGCATTCACACAACAAAAGGCAAGCAACGATAAATTTTTAAGTGATTTTGATGTAAAAACACGACAAAAGCACCACAATAAATAGTGAAACATCATACGCTCCTGAAGCAGCTCATATAGATATATCACAATGATATCATCGTATCAAACAAAGTTCAATAATTAAAAAAAGGGAAAAAAATAAATCTAACAATTATCTAGTAGTGAATTGATTATGATTTAAGGATTGGCTCAAATCTTTTGGTACCTTGACACTGCTTTGGTTTCATAATTCTACAATCTAATAATAGAGAGGTTTGGATTGATTGCGGAAGAAAGTCCCAATTTGTAAGGGCACTGGAACCCTAATGACTTTGTTCCGTCATTGAAATTGTTTGTTTCGCTTTTCAGCTTCCCAATCTCATGGCTGCGGAGGCGGCGGCGGCCACTGCTCCTAAAGGTATATGCTTTGGTTTCGATACCCATCGCCTTGGTTTTTTGTTTCTTCATCGTTCTGCTGCACTGTTCAGTTGATGATTTCCCTGCTTTGGCTTCTTTTCCTTCAGTGATAGTTCATCTCAGGGCAACCGGCGACGCCCCAATCCTCAAACAAGCAAAATTCAAGGTCCGTACCAGCTTTCTCTTTCATGCCATGTATAATGAGGTTCTTTATTAGAGCAGGATGCAGTGTTATCAAATATCAATATGTTCCTGCACTCACTTGTTTCGTTTTCCATGGATCTCACAGTACATTGTTTGTGAATAATTTAATTTCTCATTTATCATTTCTATTGCACCATATATTTTTGTCTATTTTTAGACAACTATTTTATGGTGCGGTGACATGAGTAAATTAATCATTACTATTGCGAAACTATCATTACTACTATGATAAAACTTTTTGCTGTGCCTCTCTCTCTCTCTTTTCTTTTTTTTTTTTCGTTGCAAAAATTAGTTTTGTGTTTCTGGTATGGTTTTGAAGAGATTAATGTACATGGCAAAATTTTGATCAATGAAAAGTTAAGCTTGCCGGGGGGGGGGGGGGGGGGATTTTTTTTTCC